>PVJH01008320.1:0-86513 GCA_004026705.1 Nesogale talazaci
AGATGAGGAAAAGGAAATTAAATATGTGTGAACGGGTTTTTCAAACCTCAATACATAAATTGTTGACTTGTTCAAACTAAAGGTTTAAGTGAATAGTTATTATTTACATGAAAAGCTGGGGCTAGTTATATGGCAACACATTCAATAGCACTCATTTACTCATGCCCACTAGATGAATGCATGTTTTAAGAAAGCAAAAAGAACAGTAGTATAATAAAAATATGGTTGGCACAGACCAACATTTATCGAGCACCCTCAAACTAAGAGATCAAAACCAATGTCTAAAGAACATCAATTCCATCGCCTTGGAATACAAGTAATCTGCTTATTCTCTCATCGGAGGTTTCCAGTTTTAAGTCCAAGAGAATACATCAGTTTCTTAAATCAGTTACAGGTGAGTTTAAGGTAAGAACAGTTTTCTCAAAGGAAATTCCATGTGGAGTCTGTGCAGTGTTGTCTATGATGGATGTTGTGCACCTCAACAAAAAAAGAGTCTCAAGACCCAGTAATCTATAACACAAGACCTAGGTCACCAAGGCTGGATAGAAACTAAGCTGAAATTTTCCAATTAGGAATTTTCCAATTAGCATATTCTCCCTTTTGGTTCCATGTAAATATTTTGTTTCTTTCCTAATGGGATGTTTCTCCACCTGAATTACCTACCAACAAAAGTGTAATCACCTTTTGCTAGACCTACATGAACCATTTTGACTTGAATTCTCAGTAAAATTGCACATGCAAAATACAGGAAGATCACAAGCAAGTGGGTGCACTCTTGTGGATCTAGGGACAGTGGAAGCTTCACCAGAGCTCTCACAGGTCTCAGGTTCGCTCCACATGGATTTTCAACAGTAAGGCGAAAGCTGAGAGAGTGTGTGTGATATCCACCTTCAGGGAGAAAGATAAAGAGACCGACCTTGGAGAGCCATTTCTCTCTATTACCCTACAATCAAGCTGTGGTTCTGCCATATATTCCTACAGAAACCATGTTCATACAAACTACCCATCATAGCCCACCCATTCACTCTTTTTTAATTTAAAAATAATTTTATTGGGGTTCTTACAGCTCTCATAAAATTTCATACAACAACTTTACCAAGCATATATTACCAACATTATTTTCTAGACATTTACTTTCTATTGAGTCCTTGGAATCAGGTCCTCTTTTTTCCCTCCCTTCCAACCCCCACTCTCAATAAATTCTGAAGTATTATTATTTTCATATCTTACACCAACAGCTGTCTCCCTTCCCCCATGGCTTCTATTGTTCATCACCCTAGAGGAGTACTTGTGTATGTTAAGCATTGATATCAGTTCCCCCTTCTTTCCTGCTTCTCTCCACCTTCCCTCTATAGCAATATCACTCCTATACCTTCAAGTTGACATGAGATTATGTCTTCAGTGCTTCACTCAGTGTAATGATTTTCAGTTCCATCCAGGTCATAAGGTATTTGATGTTTTCATCAGCGCTTTTTAGTGATGCATAATATTCCATTGTCTTTATGTACCAAAGTGTCTTTATTTATTCTTCCACAGATAGGTGTTTAAACTCTTTCCAGATTTTTACTATTGTGAGTTCTGCTGCAGTGAACATGGGAGAGCATATTTCTGTCAGTGTTCTTTCTCTTTTCTAGGGGTACAACCAAGGTCTTGCTAGGCATTATGATATTTCCATTCTCAGTTGCTTTAGGTATCACCATATCGCTTTCCAGAATGATTGTACATATTTGTAAGCCCATCAACAGTGTATAAGTTTTCTAATACCTCTGTATCCTGTCAGCATTTGGTATTCTGCATTTTTGAACTGGGCAATCATTGTGGGAGTAACGTGATATACCATTGTTGTTTTAATTTACATCTCCATAATGAGTACCTATCATAAGCTTTTCCTCATGTGTTTGTTTGTTTTGTCATTCAAATGTCATCTCTTATGAATGCTCTATTTATGTCTTTTATGCCTACATTTTAATTGGATTCTTCCTATTGAGGTTTTGGAGAATTGTAGAGGTTTTAATAATTAGCCCCTTGTCAAATATGACATTTTTAATGATATTTATAAATCTATGGGCTCTTTTTTAATCTCTGGCTAAAATATTTAGCTGTTCATGAGTGTTTTATTTTTAATAGATCCAGTCATCTGTTTTTGTCTTTTCATTCTTTGTGATTCTTATATTTGCAAGTCTATATCCCCTTCAATAGGGCCCTTAACGTTGTCCCAATGCTCAATTGATGATCTGATAGCTCAGAGGTTTCATATAGGTCTCTTATTCATCTTGAGTTCATTTTTACTCACGTGGCAAATCACAGGTCCTGTTTTAGTCTTATGCAAATAGAGATCCAATTTTCTAGCATCAGTTTTTGAAAAGGGTGTCCTTTCCCATTTAATTTTAATTATTTGATAATTTGTTAAAATCAGTTGGCTAGAAGTAGATGTTTTTATTCCTTGGTTTTCTATTCTGTTCTATTAGTATACTAGGGAAGGTCCCCAGTGAAAATGGGAAGAAGCTCTATGAGCAGACCTTTCATAGTACCCATTTTCCCATGTACAGGAACATCCAACAATTTGCTTTAAGTTAGTGCACCAATTGGCATTACCTGGGAAGGTTCTCTCTGGTCACAGTGATTTTTTTTTTTGTAAAGGCAGTTTCATTCAAACCTTGACTTTTGTGATGGCTAATCTAAAAGAACAGCATGTATCTCTGAAATTTTTGTTTCCTCCTTAGAATAATGTGGCAGAAAATGTTGTGGTGTTGAACACCAGGACAGCACTATAGGGAAAATTCAAGTGTAAAAGTGCATTCATCCATCAATTTCCCAAACTTTTGTCTTGGATTCCTTTACAGTGTTCCACATCATTTTCAGGTGTCCTTCCAATTCCTTTGCTTTTTTGTTGATTGTTTCTCTCATCAAGCTCAGTCAGAAGTAAGGTCTTTGAGTTCCTTTGAGTTCCTTTTCTGTCTTCAAATCTATTCATTTTGTCATCTTTTACTATACTGCTTAATTCCATGACCTCATTGCTTATATTTTGGGATTGCTTTAGATTTAAAGAATTTAGCTTTTCAGTTCCTTCCATTTTTTTTTTCATGAGTGTCCCCACATCTTTTGAAAAGACCTAAACATTGTTTTTCTCATTTCTGTTTCTGGCAGTATCTGAGCCTCCATTGGATTTGAGTGATTTGGGGTTGTTCGTGTTCTCGATAACATATATCAAGGCATGCAAATGATGAGAATGCACATGGCTCAATTATTTACTTTCTCTAATCATCTCCTTCCTTGTTTGCAAAATAGCAATGATAATTTTTGCCTTGCAGCTGTGTTTTATTGGGCAGCACTCTAGCCTTAGATGAGTAGATTCCTCTGCATCGTACTTTATTTGACAATGAGAAGCCTGTGTCAGAAACAGCATATGATGCTTGGCAACATAAACCAAAAGAATGACAATTGATTTTGTGCCCACATGCTGTACCTAGAAATCAGAATTTTTCATTGACTGAAAAAAAATTACTTATAAAAACAAGATATAATAATGCCTGTAATGCCTTTGTCTCTATCTACTCATATAGTTTCATTAAGTTCACCTCTTTCACAATGACAATCCTGAGAAAATCCACTCTATCAGTTCACTGAATAGAAGTGTCCATACTTTTATAGTATACCATTTTGTGGTTTGTTTAAGACATGTGCATATATGTTATCATTTCAAAGTTTGTTTTTGTTGTGTTGCAAGTACCAAGGACAAATCCATGTAAGCATAACACATATATGGATAACAGTTGCCTTGGAAATCTATAAGTATCCCTTCACAGCTTTGCTTTCACTTAGCTTTACATATCTGTACTATTTTTTTCTTTTATTTTATAAGTAGGAATTGAGCTTGAACAACATTGGCTTGAAGTGGAAAATTGCACAAATCAGAAGATTGTTAGCTTAGGGAGATTAGACTGTTGTTACACTTTTCTATTCCATATTCACAAAAAGATTATTTTAAGACTAGCCATCTAAATAGAACTATCTGTAATTATTTTTGCAAGTTTGTGAATTAAAAAAGCAGTTCAGAGATTGTAAAGATTATTTGAAGACTAACCATCTAAATAGTACTGCCTGTAATTATTTTTGTAAGCTTATGAATGAAAAAAGCACTTCAGAGATTTTTTCTAATAAAAAGAATGATTCTGTTTAAAATATAAAATAATCATCTGTATGAACATTTATATGTTAAGTATATTCATAGTATACATTAAATGTGTTAGCATTATTCTTCATGTTTTAAAAAACCATATATTTAGAAAAAGCTATCAGACATTTGCTTGGATGGTGAAGAGATACAGTGTGAATTAAAGAAAAATTCTGAAATCTTCTGGTTCTAAAAGATAATCAAGACTTAAATCCAAAGGTCAATAAGATCAGTCTGTGATTGCTAAATACACCAAGCTGTAGTTCTTAGATGGCTTCCTGACTTAGGGTAGAACAAATAAACACCTGATCTCTAGTACAATCATGCCCATCACAAGTTTAATGAGACACAGAGGAAATGACAGATTGCCTCAGATGTGGCTGACTGCAGTCCTGCTTTCTCGTCCCTCATTGATAAGACTTGTTTTTTTCTCTTCTGCTTATCCTTTACTGGCACATCCAGGAGACCCAGGGTCAGTGAACAAGTTAAATGAAAGAACACAACCATGTCATAGCATCACCTATATAAATGTGGAGAGCTTATTACATGGAAATAATCTTTTTTTGGGGGGTAGGGGTCATCACTACCCTCTTGTGTTGGGAGTAGGAGGCCCAGCCTTGGAAATATTCTTACAAGAAAGAATAATCTTACAGCCTTTCAACAGTCAAAGTATACACTGTGAGCAAATGAAATTTCAACATCTAAGACTTCAGTCAATGACTCTGAAACAAGAAATGGTAGTTCTAATCCAAAGGATGGAAGGTTGGAGATATCCAAGATATAAATGTTTCCCTTAGCAGCAATATTGAGAGAAAGAGGGATCCCAGAGATTAAAATAAAAATTCCTAGCAGTCATGACTATCTTCTAAAATGAACATCAGTGACCATTTTATGACACTAAAATGAGTGAGTGTGATGAGTCCTCAAATGTCTCATGGACATAAAGCCACTTCCACAGGTATGGCTTTGTTTTTGTGTGTTTGTCAGGTTCTGTCTGATTGAAACACATCTTTGTTCTAAATTTATGAAATATTAGGCATTGCTAATGTAGTATTCTCAATACTGTTTAAAATCCCAAAGACTGGAGGAATGATTTTGTTGAAAAATCCAAGAAGTTGAATGTCATACATAATTCAACTTTCTGATTATTTGTCTAGAATACATCACAGCTTTGGGAGGGAGCATTTTAATGACTTTGAGGTGGATTACTTTGCTTGTACTCTGATAGGTCCACAAGAAAATCATAAATATTGACAAGGATTCCCTGAAACATTTATTCCTTTGCCAGGCTGTCACCTGCTCACTTTGCAGAGCTGCCTCCATTTTTCCTCTCTGGTTGCTGAGCTTCTGCATTTTTTTTCATTCTTTTTTTTTGCGGAGGGAGGGGCATCACTGCTCTCCGGTGGTGGGAGTAGGAGACCCAGCTCCACTGCTGGAATTGAACCTCTGTCCCAGTGGGCCGCAGTCTGGTGCACAACCACTATGTCACCGGGGCTCAGCCCTTCTGTTCTTTTTTTAAAGTCACATCTCAAACCACATGTGTGTGTTTCTCAATTATATCAATACAGTTTTCCTAGCCTGTGTATGATCTAAAGTTTAGACTCTAAAAAATTATGATCAAGTGCACCTTGAAAAAAAGGAATACCTAAGTGCTTTATTAACACAAAGAAACCATTAACCTTGATTTCACTCTGACTTCTAGCTACCTCAGATGTTTCAGAACAGAATGGGGTTTTCTAGTTTTTCCATCATTACTAATTTAGAAGCAGATGGCCAGGTTCTCTTTTGAGACACCTCTGTGTACACCTCCACCTGTCAATTAGCCCTGATTTTGTCAAAGGAACACAGTGTATTACTTACTGATGAAGAGCAAGGGTTTCAGTCTTCAAAATGAATTACAACTCAATTAAAAAAAATCTTCAAAAGTAAACAATAGGTCACATCATGAAAAGCAGACAAAGACTGGAATTGTCAAGAATTTCTGTTGTTTGGATCCACAAGCAAGGCTCGTGGAGGCAGCAATCAAGACATCAAGAGATCGATTGCATAGGGTAAATATGCTTTGCAAGAACTCTTTAGAATGTTGAAAATCAAGGATGTTACTTTGAGGAAAAAGGTGTTTCTGATCCAAGCCATGGTATTTTCAATCACCACATATGCATGTGACATTTTGACATTGAATAAGGACAACAGGAGAAAAATTGTTGGAGTTGTACTACTGTGTTGAGGAAGAATATTGAAAGCATTTTGGACTGGCAAAAGAACAAACACGTGTGTCTTGGGAAAAGGTTCAATCACAGTGTTTTTTTGAGGCCAGGATGGCAAGACCTCTTTTCACATCCTGTTCACATGCTATCACGAGATATCTCTCCCTGGAGATAGACCTCATGTTTGCAAAGTGGAGTGGTATCAGAAAAAGAGGCGGATCGGTGGATTTAATTCAGTGACTGTCATAGGGGCCTCAAGCATAAGAAGTGCTATGAAGAAGGCCCAGGACTTCATTCTGTTGGACATAGAGTTGCTATAAGTAGGAACCAACTCCATGGCTACTAACAGCAGCAGTTCCCTTAAAAAGTTTCAGAATCCCATAGGTGAAATTCTACTCCATCCTGTAGCATGGCCAGGAGTCTTAATTGCTGAGGAGAGTGAATTGGGAGTTTGGTTAGTATTAAATGGTCATAGCAACTGGGGATCCCAAGTGCTTTTTATTCTTGGAAATAGGGGCCAGAGGGAGTTTGTGCTCAAGGCAGACACAAAGGGTGTTCTCTGAGTTGGGCCAATTCAAATGACTGTATTTCCACTTTCTCTGTGTTCTTGGAAGAACATCATTTCTGTCTCTCTCTCTCAAAACCCTCAAGGAGACCTGGATTCCATTATTTCCTTTTATCCTAATGTCACCTATACAACATATAGGCACTATCATGATAGAAAAAAGACAAGTTTTCAAGGTTTTGTATCATCTCTTTTGGAGCTACAATCAATGATCATGGAATAAGCCATCAAGAGATCAAAAGACACATCGACTTGGGTAAATCTTCTGCATAAAACATGTTCAAAATGTTGAAAAACAAGGGCGTTACTTTAAGGACTAAGGTGTACCTGACTCAAGCCATCATATTTTCAGTTTCTTCATATATATAAATGTGAAAGTTGAACACTGAATAAGAAAAGATCCAAGCATAAATTCATTGAATTGTGCTGTTGATGAAGAGTATTGAAAGTACCAGGGAATAGCTGAGCCCCCGTGGCACAGTGGTTGTGTGCGGGACTGTTGGACAGAGTTGGCAGTTCAAATCTAACAGTAGCTCTCCAGGAGCAAGGCTGGGCTTCCTACTCCTACCAAGGCAGTGATGCGGGAAAAAAAATACAGGTACCATGGACTTTCAAAAGAGCTAACAAATATGTTTTGAGAGAAATATAGTCATAGTGCTCTTTAGAGGTAAGCACGATGCGGTTTTATCTTACATGCTTTGGACATGTTGTCAGTTCCTGGAGCCTTCTCATGTCAGATAACTAGCAAAGCAGTGAAAGAGAGGAAGGCCACTTGGAATACAGGCTCATTGAAGAGTAAGTGGATTGAGGGATTCACATAGGAATCCATTCAAACATAGGAACAGTTGTGAGGATGGTGAAGAACCTGGCAGTATTTATTCTGTTGTCCATAGAGATCCATGAATCAGAACAGACTCAATTGCATCTAAAAATAGCATGTAACAATCTCTTCATGAAACCTGTAGAAACCTTTCATCCATCTCTGTATTTCTCCTCTCTTCCCATTTCTTGAGGACCTCTCTATTGAAAACCATTCAAGACTGACAGAACTTCCTGTTTTTCAAGGAAGCTTCATTTAAACCTATTGTTTTGTTTTCACAACAGATCTGAACATCATGTACACTCATTCTATTCGTAGCTCACAGCACACAAAAAGTATCTGCTTGACTAATAAGACATAAAAATAAACAAAATAGAGAGGTCCTGAGCTTCACACAACTCACATATCTTCCATCTCAAGTGGTTTGCTAATTTTTTAAAAATTTTAACCGAACTTTATCTATGATCATCCCCTTCCCAGTGCACTTTGCATGTTAGCAAAGCTTTTCAAATCCCTGCTCTGGGGTCAGACGGGATGCACCAGAGGCAGAATCCATGCGTCTTTCCCCTTCTTTTTTTTTTAATAAATCATTTTATTGGAGACTCATAAACTCCTATCATGATAAATACATACATCCATTGTATGCAGACCACATTTGCACATATGTTGCCATCATCATCATTCTCGAAACATCCTCCTTCTACCTAGGTCCCCGGTACCAGCTCCCCATAATTCCCTTGCCTCTCCCCCTCCTCCCCCCGTGAACACTTAGTAATTTGCAAATTGCCATTATTTTGTCATCATACACTGTCTGATGTGTTCCTTCACCCACTTCCCCATTGTCCGTACCCCAGAAAGGAGTCATAAGTAGATCCCTACAATAGGTTCCCCCCTTCTGCTCCATCTTCCCTCCACCTTCCTTGCATCACCATTCTAACCCCTGGTCCTGAAAGGATCATCTGTTCTGAATTACTCCTGTCTCTGTCCCCAGGGTACATTCCCTAGTGTACCTGGATTTTTAAGGTAGAATTGGGAATGATGACAGTGGGTGGAAATGTGCATTTGAGAATTAGAGGAAAGTTGCATATTTCATTGTTGCTACACTGTACCTAACAGATTTGTCTTGTCCCCATAATCCTTTTAGAAGGGCTGTCACTTTATCTATTGATGGATTTTGGATCCCCAATCTGTAATCCTCTCATTTATAATGATATATTTTTTAGTTCTTTGATACGTTCTAGATACCCAATCCCTTTGACACCTCTTCATCACACAGGCCGGTGTGCTTCCTCCATGTGGGCTTTGTTGCTTGGCAGGTAGATGGTCGCTTGTTTACTTTCAAACCTTTAAGACCCCCATCAGCTTTCTTCACCACTTTTGCTTATGCATACATTTGTCATCAGCAATTCTATCAGAAAATAGGGTATATAACGATGTATATGATTTTTAGTTCTTGAAGCCTGAGTACTGATCCCTTTGACACTTCTTGGTCACACAAGCTGGTGTGCTTTTTCCATGGGGGCTTTGTTGCTTCTGAGCTAGACTGCAACTTATTTACTTTCAAGACTTGAAGACCCCAGATGGAATATCTTTTGAGAGCTGGGCACCATCAGCTTTCTTCGCCACTTTTGCTTATGCACACATTTGTCGTCAGTGACAGTGTCAGGAAGGTGAGTAGCATGGAATACCAATTTAATAAAACAAAATGTTCTTGCATTGAGGAAGTACTGGAATGAAGATCCAATGCCAATCTGCTGTCTTAACACTAACACTATAAGTGTATGCACATAGATCTATTTCCCCAATGTCATATATAAATATATTCACCTATGTACATGCCTGTATTTAGACATCTATAAATGCCTCCTACCCCCCCCCCCGAATTCTTTCCTCTATTTCCTTTTATTTTCCTCTTGTTCTGCTGTCATGCTCAACCTCCATTGGGGTTTCAGTTTTTTTCTCTCAGTTTCATTACACTTGCTCAATACGTATCGGGTGCCTCACACCCACCTTGTCATGGATTTTGAATCATGTGTTGCCCCCTTATCCCTAGGTTAGTCAACACCACCTCCTTTCCCCCTCCTCTCCATCTCCCATGTCTCCCCTGGAACCATCAGTTCCACTATTTTATCCTTCATACTTTTCATTAAGCCTATCTTATCTAGCTAGAGCTGCAGAGATAACAATATGTAGTAGAAAGAAACAGTCATCCTAAGATGAAGCAACCAGAAAAAATAGAATGATGATAACAACAACAACAACAAAACCCATGTCCTGGGGAGAGAGAAAGCTGCCCACATAGTTGGTATTAGGGTTGGGTGCTGAGACCCCTCCAATGGTTCCCCGCTCCTTGCCATCATGCTGCATTCACATCCTGGGTCAGCAGGTATAAGTTTGATCCCTCTTTCCCTGAAGAGATATAAACAGTATGCTACCTTGGGTGGGTTAGCACCCCATTCCCTCTCTACACATCACCATCTCCCCCCACCCACCACAGTTGGCTACAATATGTAGTCCGGTATTTGGTCTGACCGGTGCCATACTACTTGGACCTAGCCCCAGGAATTTCTGTATACTGTAGCTTTATTCCCTATGCTCCTTTTGCATTTTTAAGCTTACCTCAGCAGACTCACATTGTACATCTTCTTTTGCATAATTTCCTCCAGTTCTTCCCACACAATGATGTGCTTCAAGCATTCATCTCTTTTCAGCAATGCATAGTACTCCATTGTGTGTATGTACAACAGCTTATTAATCTACTCATTACTTGATGGGAATTTGGGCTGTTTCCAACTCCTTGCAATTGTGAACTGTGCTGCGGTGAACATTGGAGCACAGATGGCTGATGATGGTTTGTTGCTTGCCTCTTCCAGGTATATGCCAGTAGGGAGATTGCTAGGTAATATAATAGTTCAATTTCCATCTGTTTTAGCTATTGCCAAATCAATTTCCATAGTGGTTGTACATACCTACAGGTCGACCAGTGGATATGAGTTCCTGTCTCCCCACAGCCCATCCAACACTTGTTGCTTTCTGATTTTTTTTTAATTGGGCTATCCTTGAGGGTGTTAAGTGGTATCTTGTTTTGATTTGCATTTCTCTTATGGCTAATGATTGGAGACATTTTCTCATATGTTTATTGGCTATTAGGATTTCTGCTTCTGTGAAACTTCAGTAGTTAGTTTTGTTCTTTTTAGAAGCTATCAGAAAATTATAGCTTTTAGTAATAAGGCATTTTTCTGATTTGTCATTGCTAAAGATGTTTTTCTATTCTGTCTGCTCTCTTATTACTCTTTTGGTAAATTCTTTAGATGTATACAGATGTCTTATCTTCAGTATATCCCACTTGTCAATTTGTGCCTCTTCTGTGTTTGTGTCCTTCTCTATTTCTGATAGCCTATTTAATCCCTGTGCCAAAGCTCTCAGGTTGGTTCCAATTCCCTCATTGATGGCTCTAATAGTTTGGGGTTTTGCTTCAAGGTCTGTGATCAATCTTTAGTTCATTAAAGTACCCGGAGTGAGATAAGGTTCTAGTTTCATTTTTATACAGGTATATATCCATTTTTTTCAAGCACCACTTGTTGAAAAGGGCATCTGCTTTCCATTTGATATTTTTGGGGCCCTTATCAAAGCTCGGTTGTCTGTATGCTGATATTTTTATTTCGGGGTTTTCACATCTTTTCCATTGGTCTGAGAATCTATCAATATGCCAATACCATGCTGTTTTGACCACTGTGGCTATACAGTATGTGCTAAAGTCAGGTAAAGCAAGCCCTCCCACAGTGTCCTTCTTTGGGTGTTCTCTGCTAATTCTAGTCTTCTTCTGTCTCTATATGAAGTTGGTAATAATTTTTCCAATTTCCTTGAAGAAACATGAGGGCAATTGTATCAGAATTGCATTAAACTTATATAGTGACATGAGTAGAACTGACATATTAACGACATTGAATCTTCCGATCCATGAGCATGGGATATTCTTCCATTTGTTGAAGTCACTCTTGGTTTCTTGTAATAGTGTTCTGTAATTTTCATCATATAAATCTTTTGTTCTCTTAGTCAAATATATCCCTAGATTTTGTATATCCCTAGATTTTTCAATTAGTTCCTGGTTATTGTTAAGGGTAGCTCTTTTTTTAATCTCCTCTTCTGTAGTCTTATCTGATGTGTGTACCAGTCTGATAGACTACTGATTATTGATCTTATATCCTGCCACTGTGCCGTACTTCTCTATAGCTTCCAATACACCTCTTGTGGAGCTTTTGGGATTTTCCATATATAAAATCATATCATATGCAAATAATGATAGCTTCACCTCTTCCTTCCCCAGGTGAATACCTTTGATGTCTCCTCTTTGTCATAGAGTGTTAGCTAAAACCTTCAGTATGATATTAAATAAGAAGGGGGACAAGGGACATCCTTGTCTGTTCCACTATTTCAGTTTGATTGTGTTCATTTTTTCTCTATTTACTAAGATGTTGACTGTTGGTTTTTCAAATATAGCTTGTATTGTCTTGATGAATTTTCCTTCTATTCCTATCTCCTCAAGTGTCTTAAACAGGAATTATAGCATTGGAGCTTGCTAAATGCTTTTTCTGCCTCTATTGGTTTTATCATGTGGTTCTTATTGTTTGTCATATCAATGTGGTGAATGATAGTAATAATCTTCTGCATGATGAACCACCCATGCATTTCTGGTATGAATCCCACTTGGTCATGGTGAATTATTTGTTTAATATGATTTTTTATTCTATTGACCAGTATTTTATTAAGGATTTTTGCATCAATGTTCATTAGGGATATTGGTCTGTAGTTCTCAATTCTTGTGGGACCCTTGCCCGGTTTCAGTAACAGTGTTATACTAGCTTCATGGAAGGAGTTCGGGAGTTTGCCATCTTTTGGAAGAGTTTGTGTAGGATTGGTGACAATTCTTCCCTGAATGCTTGGTAGAATTATCCTGTAAAGTCATCTGGTCCAGGTGATTTTTTTGTTTGTAATCCCTTGATAACCTTGTCTATTTCTTCTATTGCAATTGGTCTGTTGAGATTATTGACATTCATTGGTATAGTCTACGGAGGGATTGTTTTTTCAAGAATTTTTCCAAATCTTCCAAGTTGTTGAATTCATTGGAGTACAATTCTTTGTTGTTCTGTGTAATTGTCCTTTTGATTTCACTAGGGTCTGTTGTGATATTCCCTCATTCATCCCTCATACTTGCTATTGAAATTATTCCCTCCTTTCTTTGGTTAAGTCTGCCAGCTATTTATCAATTTTGCTAACCCTTTCAAATAACCAACTTTTACCAACATTAATTTTTCCATTGTTTTCCCTCTCCTGAATCTTAACCCTGATTTTTATTATTTCTTTTCCTTTGCTATTAGTGGGATTGTCCTGCTGACTCTCCTCTTGTCATTATAAATCCTGTGCCAAAATATCAGTTATTAGACTCTCTTGCTTTTTCAGGCATGCTTGTACTGCTATGAAACATGCTCTGAGAACTGCCTTTGCTGTGTTCTATAAGTTTTGGTATGCCGTGTTTTCATTCTCATTGGTTTCTAGAAATTTCCTAATTTCATCTCTGATCTGGGTCAGTATGCACTCCTTTTTGCAATAGAGAGCTGGTCATCCTCCAATTATTTGTTCTTGTCTTCTTCATTTTCCTATTGTTGATTTCCAAACTTATGGCACAGGGGTCTGAGAGAAAGGCCTATATGATATCAAGGTGCATAATTTTATATAGATTCACCATATGCCACAGCATGTGGTCTATCTTCTAATGTGTGTCATGAAAAGAATGTGTATTTTTTGCATTTAGATGAAAAGCTCAGTAGATATCTATCAAGTCAAATTGTCTAACTGTAGTGTTTAGATCTCTAGCCTCCTTGTTTAAGGTCCTTTCCCTGTGATCTGTCTTTCTTAGAGAGTGGTGTAATTGTTGAGGCTGTGATCTTTTTTTCATCTTTTGGAGTGTTCAGTTTATGTATTCAACAGGTCTCTTGTTCAGGGAATATATTTTTCAAATGCTTATTGGTTCATTGTGTCCCATTTCCTTGAGCATTATATACTGTCCTGCCTTATCTCTTTTTATGATTTGCACTTTGGGTCATTTTTTTTTTCTGAGATTAGGATTGCTGCCCCTGCTTTATTTGAATTGTTGTTTGCCTTCCTCTAGCCTTTGATTCTCGGCCTGTTTTTGTTTGTATTCTTAAGCTGTGTCTCCTATAGACAGCAGATTAATGGGTTGTTTTCTATGTCAGTCTGCTAGGCTTAGTCTTTTAATTCCTGAGTTCAGTCCATTGATATTTAGGGTTATTATCTACAACTGTGGAATATGTGATGTCATCTTATATTTTTCGTGTTAGGTGTTTCCCTACCTCCCTTTCTTTTCAGTGTGCTGTGCACGTGTGTATGATGGTTGATCATTCTTGACTTCTTTCCACCCTTAAGCCATCCCTATTTTCAGGGCTCTTTTCTCTTTGTTTCCCTTTGCTTGAGGTTATACTATGTGATGTTTTCTTATTTATGCTTGATGAGTAGTGTTCTTCTGCCCATAATGTGTCAGCAAGGATCTATTGTAGGGCTGGGTTTCTTCTAATGTATTTTTTTCAATTTGCCTGGTCTGGAAAAACTCTTACTTCTCCATCTATCTTTATAGTTAATTTGACTTGGTAGTGTATTATTGGGTTTGCGTTATTGTTCTTCAATTTTTGGAATATATTACTCTACTCTCTCTTCTTCATTGTGTCCATCAATAGGTCTGAGCATATCCTTATTTTGGAACCTTTAAATGTGATTGCTCTTTTTTCTCCTAACTGCTCTCAAAATTGTCTCCTTTCCCTCAAATTTGGATAGTTTAACTATTATGTGCCTTGTTGACCTTCTTGCAATTCAGTCTAGCTGGCATTCTTTCAGCCTCCTGAATGGTCTCTTGGTTTCCATTCACTAAGCTTGGAAAGTTTTCCTCTATGAATTCTCTGACTATTGTTGCAGATGACTTCTTTGTTGTGTCTTCTTATGGTAGACCAATAATTCTGATGTTATCCCTCTTCATAGCATCACACATAACTCATATTTTCTCCAGTTTTTTGATAATCTTATTAGATTTTTGTTTGCGTATGTTAAATTCTGTCTGGCTATCCTCTAGGTCACTGATGCAGTGTTCAGATTCCATCAGTTGATTCATGAAGTCCATGATCCTGCTGTTGGTTTTTGTTATCTCATTCCTAAACTCTTGATTTACCCTTTGGTGTATAGACTATATCTCATCTATCAATTTATCTTTTTTTCTGTATTGTTTCCCTCATATCCTGCAGACTCCAAGCACCATTGTAAAAGAATTGTCTGCTTCTTCTATGCATGTCATTAGACTCAGGACATCTTCTGTCGCTGCCTTTTGTTTCTCCTGTTTTTTTCAGCCTTTTGTTTCTCCTGTTTTTTTCACTGAAGTTGTTGGGGTTGACTGTTGTACATAGTTTTCCAGGAACCAGGTGCCATTTCCAGGGACTTGAAGAGCACTGGCACTCTCTCAGGGGAATTATAGGAATGTGTCTTCAAACTTCCTGTGACTAATTTCCCTATGGAATTCGCTTAACACTTTATATCCTCTCGTGACTTCACTCTCCCTAGTGAAGCCGTATTCTGTTACCTGGAGGGCAAGTTGGTTGGTCCTCTCAGGGACCGTTGGATAGATTGTTGTGAACCCACAAAGATGGTGCTGTACTGCATGATCTCACTCAGGGCCTGGATGGTTCAGCCCACAGCAGCCTGGAAGGGAGAGCCATGGAAGGCTGGTGTGCTGCTCACTCCTAAGTAGAATACTCTGAACGGTGAGAAGAACCACCAGATCAGGCAGATGGAAACAGAGGCTGGGCAGTGGTTTCTGTAGCAGCTCAGAATCAGGCCAGCACAGTTGGAACTACCCTGGGCAATGCCATGCACAAGGCAGGAGAAAGATTCTTCAGTCAGATGGACTCCCAGAGGTTCTCCCAACGACAACAGCTGGAATTCCCTTATAGGAAATTGGGCAGGGGGAGGGAGGAATACCCAGGGTGTGTGGGTTTGCCCAGCCTCAGGCTACACTGCACACAGGGTGGGGCTCTCCCACCGGGGTGTAACAGTCATAATTGCCTTAGGCTAAGGGTAGTGATCTGGCCTGTGTGGCAAGCTGGAAAAGACCAGTATTGACACCAAAAAAACAAACCTGCTGAAACTGCAGGGCAGAGGGGGAGAGGGGAGACAGAGAGAAGTGAGGGAACCCAAAGCATCCACACAGTCAAGCCCTGATCCCTGAGCATGGGACTTCAATCTCTGCCATGTGCAGGAGGCAAGCTGCAGCTCAGATGAGACAATGCTCCTGTGCTGGCTCCAACCATCCTGGCAGCAGCTCTGTAGGAGACAGTGGCAGTCAGTGATGGGGCTAGGGTCAAACCCTAGCTGGGCTTCACTGTGCTGAGCCAAAAGGCCCCAGCCCCTCAAAAAATGTATGAATCTGTGCCTACTTATCTTTATGATGCTTCTCCAGCAATCCGGCAGTGCTCAACCTCTCCCTCTCTCACTCTCCCCAGGACACTCTGGTGAGTGTCCCTTGGTCACCATCTTCCTGGAAGTCCTGCTGATGAAATTTTATTGCCAAATAGCTTTAGGAAGTCTTTTGTTTCGCGTCATGTATTTTTTTTCATTCAAAGGTTTCTGTGTGTGTGTGTGTGTGTGTGTGTGTGTGTGTGTAGAGAGAGAGAGAGTTTTTTTCCCCAGCTTTTCCTTTTGCTCATCTTTGAAAGTCCAGCAACAGTGACCCTTTCTGGAACCCTGTCAAAAGCCTTTGCCAAAAGTCCTCCTCCTATTACAGGGGGACAGGGGGTTCCTCTTACTAGTGTGCTCTCCCAAACAAAGTAGCTTTCAGGCTGGCACATCAAATACCAAATGAGTTTGGCAATTTTAATGCAACATCTGTTCAGCGATTCTCTTTTTCCCCCTCTTGCTCCATGAGGGGGTGTGGAAAGAGAAATGTATAATACATGGCACATAAAAACAAAAGAAAACAAAACAAAAAACCAATAAGCCAAAGACAGCTACTGTGTGCAAAAGGAATGAAAGGAAACCCCAGAGAGGGGGGAAATACATGAAATTACATGATGCCCTAAAGGCAAATTGACATATTATTTCCATCTTGGCTATTGAGTAGGGGAAACAGGCATACTACAGGCTGATGTTCAGTACTCCCCCGGTGTTCCTGGGTCCTCCATGAGCCTTTATTACCATTGGGCAAATGGCTTTCTTCAAATACGTCTTAGCACTCATATATTTTCATTATTTTCCCCTCTGTTTCAATGACCCAACTGTAGCTAAAATGTGGAGTGTGAGCCTGCAGAGACTCTGATGTTTGCAACTGCACCTGTTAGGAGAACATTCCTGCTCATTAGAAACATTTGGCAAACATTGAGGCCATGTCCACATAAGGCAATTGCTCTTTAATTAATATGAGATCATTTGTCCTCAAGTTATATTCTCTTTATTTCTCTGTAGTGTTCACATGCATACAAATTAAGGGATTAGGCATCACATACACACATGGAAGGTGATGCTGAAACAGGACTTCCTTGACCATGCCCTGAGAAGCCAGCTCCAAGTCTCTTAATGTTTGGCTCAGTGTGTTAAACATTGGGCTGCAAAGTTGGTAATTTAAACCCAATAACAGTTGTGCTGCTGGAGATGGATGAGAGTTGCGATCTCTCTGGTGATTTACTGCCTCAGAAATTCTAAGGAACCATTCTGTTCTCTCCTATAGAATTCGGAAAGACTTGGTGGCAGTTAATTGAGTTCTCAGTTTTTCAGACTAGATAAAATATACATCTGCCATCTAGTCAGTTCCCACACAGCCACCCCGTGTGTGTCACAGGAGAACTGTATGCCTTCATATTTAATGACTGGTTTTCCAGAAATTGATAGCCACGTCTTTCTTCCTAGATACTTCTCTGTAGATTCAAATCACCAAAGCCTTTGATAAACTCAGCAACATTGACCATTCAAGAACCATGTCAAAAGTCTTTCCTAAAAGCCCTTGTGGCAGTCATATACTCCTGTGTCAATTTCATGATTGGGAGTCTAGAAGTCTAGCCAGTCAATCTAGAGATAGCCAATGAATCCTCTGTGTGGGCATGGATTTCTCCTGAGAATTCTTGGAAGTCTCATGTTATTTCTCTATTTAGAGATGAGACACTTAACTGAGTTACTGAGAGACAAACTGTTGACAAGATGAGATGATAGCATGTTGGTTGATCCTAATTCCTGGAGACTGGAGGAGCCAGAGGAGAAGTCACATGGACTTGCCCTGATGGAACCAGACTCTTGGGGTCAGAGAAGCCACAAAGAAACCCCTGCTGGCCTCTGGTTATCCTAATGTCATGGCACATGCTTCATAAGTTGGAAGGAGACTTTATAGACTGGTATCTGACATATGGGCTAATATCGGACTTATGCCTTTGAACTGGACTGGGTTGGGATGATTTCTCAATGTTCCATTCCTCTTATATATTAACCTTTCCCTTATATCCATATGCAAGTCTATGAATTTGTTTCTCTAGTCTACCCAGGTAACACAGCCCTTATCCTATTAAATGGACTGAACACAATAAGAAGTTCCTCCCTGGTACTAGTATGCTCTCCCAAATAAAGTAGCTTTGAGCATGGTACATCAAAATACCAAATAAGTAAATTCATTGGCACACATATGTGTGTAAGAGAAAGCTTTATATCAAGAACAATGGTATATGGAGAAAATATCTCAGTCAAGTCTAGATAAGATACATAACTCCATCATTAGCCCATATGCCTGATACTAGCCCATGGATTCCTCTTCAGCATATGCAATTATGCTGAATGCAGGAAGATCACAGGCTGTTGGATGATAAGGGTCTTGTGGATTCAGTGGTGGTGGAAGCATCTGAGCACTGGTGTGCATCTCCATGTGGCCACTCAAGCTCTCTGATTGTGACTCCTTATAACAGAAAGAGAAGGGAAGTTCCACAAGCATCATGAGAAGGCTGTGCCCACCAGAAGGCATCATCATACAGTAACATGATTGACAGGTTAGGATCCACTCCTTGACCCTTAAGTTACCAGGAGATTATGCAAATACCAAGTGTGTTGGTACATAAATGGCTTGGACCTCACATCTGACCTCCTCTAGCTATTAAAGGGACAAAGAATGCATCTCTGCATGATCCTGAGACTGATTGTAACCAGGCACATGACAGATATGTTTTTCTTTTCTATCATATATGACCTACACTGACAGCAACAGTTCTTTCCACGAAACTCTAGTTCTATGCTTAGAATCCCTTGCACCATCCATATAGAAAGCAAAAAAGATAATCACAATTATGGGGGTTCATTATGGAAGTTCACAGGTCATTAGCCAAGATCAGAAAACATTAAGGATACAACCACTAGTTACAGCAATACATCTCCTCAGTCAAAAACTACGTCTCTCTCTTGCTGGTCCTCAGTCTCTCAATCATACAATCCTTTGACCACTTCCTCAATTGGCCCAGAAATCTCCCTGCTATTCTATTTAACAATTACATAGTCTCAGAGGTGCTCCTATGCTCAGCACCATGGTTTCCTTGCCTCAGCCTCTACTGCACTTGACACTTCATACAGGAATATCAAATATCTTTCACGTGTAACTCTTTTTTCCATTATAGTCCTGGGAATTATTTCACTCTGCTTCTAATATGACTCTCTAATGCACAAGGGAATGGCAATCAAAATATCCAATATTCTCTATTAATGTGTTACACACCCTATTTGCATAAAGCCATCTAGTCATTTTGTGAAGAGATATATTAAGATATATCATTGTACCACAGTAAGTGATTACACTATTCAGAAATTTCAATTCATGATATTCATGCAAATTCTTCCTGAAACTTAATGAAACAATGCATCTGAACTTGTTATTGTGCTTTATGTGATGCAGATGAGTTTCTGAGCTCTGCTGCAAATAGTTTAGCACTACATTATCACTGAAAAGGTTGGGGGTCCAGCCCATCCAGAGATGCTTCAGAAAACAGGCCTGTTGGTATGCTTCCAAAAGGGTATAGCCTTGAAAACATGTGGAGTTCTCTCCTGTCCATACCAAGTCATCTTGGGTTGAATTGGAAGGAAACTAATCACAATAGGATCCCTTGCTATTCTGAAGTCAAATGGGAAGGGAGAGAGAGAGAAAAAAATCACATTATTCCCTTCCTTTTAGAATCATAGATAACAGATGAAGATGACACTTAAAGAGGTGATTGACCATGAACTCGGTGTCTAACAATTTGAGCTTATTGGAATAGTGGTCTCAAATATAATAATTGTGAAGACAACACAGAATGAGGTGGTGTTCCAACAGGTCACTATGACCCAGAACCAAATGGACAGCCCCTACCAACAGTCCTGTGCTAACACAGAGGAAAATAGAGATGGATTCTTCAAGCAGATATTTGGTTTGTTTCTTAATTATCTGCTTTGCATTGCCATACAGCTGAATTCCTCATGACTGCTTTATTTTAATTGCTCTATTTAGAACCAGGTCACCTGTGGCATCCCCAGGCTGCCTTCTGCTCCTTGCTTGTGTTCCTCAAGTGTATCCATATTTTATCAAAAATATACTTACACATACATCTTACTATGTACCATCTCCGAATTAAGGTCA
The DNA here is from genome assembly GCA_004026705.1 of Nesogale talazaci. Classification (NCBI taxonomy): domain Eukaryota; kingdom Metazoa; phylum Chordata; class Mammalia; order Afrosoricida; family Tenrecidae; genus Nesogale; species Nesogale talazaci. The sequence continues at coordinate 20,461 of PVJH01008320.1, forward strand.
TAAGAGCTTTCTATTATTTAGAAAAGAGTATGAGTTTTTTAAGTCAGACTTGTTGTAGAAACTCATTTCTTCTATTTACTGTCTGTGATTGATCTTGGTTAATAATGAATGATGTGTGCAGGCCTTGGCTTTTCTAACTGTAAACTGACAAAAGTATAGCTTACTCAGTATTCATGAGATTAAAATAATGTTCATTAGGCCTCAAACGTAGCAAGGCTTATTAACCACATCCTATACCTCCATTCTAGGATTATTTTATGTTGGTTTTGTTGATCCTCGGTATTTGTCAAGTCAGTTTTAACTCACAGTGACCTTATTTACAGTGGAAGGAAATATTAACTATCCCTGTGTTACCTTAATTTTTATTGCTCTGCTTGGACCCATTATGGCAGTCACTTCTCAATTAAGCTTAGTGAGAATCTTTGTCTTTTTAGTTGACCTTCACATTTACCAAGCATGATATCATCTTATAATATGACCAAAGTCTGGGTGAAGCAGTCTCTCCATTCTCAGTATTCTAGCATAATTTCCAGTACTGATTTGTTTATTCTTCTGGTATAAACAATGTTCTTAAGCAACAGTTTAATTCAAATGAATCAACCTTTATACTATCTGAATAATCTGTAATAACCACCTTAGAATTTTCATGTCCATTCTTTAAGAAAAACAAAATAAAAAACCTTCTGTTTATAGTTCTTCATCGATCACCCTATGTTACTAATTTTAAAACACCACTGGGAAAGGAAGATTTGGTAAGTGTAAATAAACTACAAATTGAAATAGATGCATTATTGACTTGCAGAGACTACATCCTGACAGGACTCTCTTCAAGCAAATAATGGGAATTGGTAGTCAGGCAGAACTTACCATAACATTCACGGACCATGTCAGACACAGGTCAGCCAGAATAATATATATCTTAATACCACAAGAATGGGATTGAAGTAGTCAGTAGATTATAGTCTGCCTACCGACAGTACAATGTTCTTGATATAAATGTCTTCTGCTTCCTCACACACCTTGCAGTTTCTGTCTTAAGTCCTTAGGTAACAGGTGTTTTTGAGATAAATGCTAAGTTTATCGAGTGGGGTTTCCAGATCGCATCCCTATGGTATGATATGTGGAGCATGTTGTGCACCTTAAAAATCCAGAATTCAATACTCCAGGGTTCTATGGCCATTAGCTGTGTCTCCAGGAAGCGTGTTGAGACTCAGACCAAAAATTAATTTTGCAGGATATTTATCCAAAACGATATGCTATGCATTTACTTCTGTGGACATTGATTATTGATCTAAGTACAATTAAATTATCCAACAACTTCAATCACTGACAACACATGGCAAGTGGCTTTCAATCAATAGAGCCAATATAGAACAATCTCAGTATCACAGAATATTCTTTGATCACTGGACCCGAAGTAATATTGTTCATTGGGATGCTCACTGTAAGATCAGTAGTTCAAAACCACCAGTAACTCCATGGAAGAAAGGCAAAACTTTCTACTCCTGTAAAGAGCCAATATATCTGAAGCCTACAGGGTCAGCTATACTTTGTCCTATACAGACAGTCTGAGTTGGAGTTGACTCAATGGCAGTGAGTTTGGTTTTGAGAGTAGAGGCTGGAACTAGGCTTAAGAATTGTTCATGTATCTTTCATTTCCCTGCAATCTTGTAACTAGAAAGATTTCCCATCTTTTCAAGAATGTTCTTATAGAAATAGCCTCAGTATAGTGACTAAAAAGTGTATGTATTAATCATCACTTTCATAAAATTTTTATACACACTACTGTGTCTTTTATATGTACATACATTGTGGTTTTTGTTAGGAGCTTTAGAATAAATTTTGATTGATGAAGACTCCTCTTGTCCGTGGTTCTCAACCTGTGGGTCACAACCCCTTTGGGGGTCAAACAACCCTTGCACAAGTCTCGCCTAAGATCATTAGGGAACACATATGTATTTCTGATGGTCTTAGGAATGGAGGAACCACTCCTCTGTTCAGCTCCAGGCATGTACATCAACATGCAGATACACCCACATATGAGTACCCAGCATGATGACATCATCTTGGCAACCCCATTGTGATGGGTAGGGTTGTTACGCCAACATGGCCACAGATGTTGGTGGGTCTCTATGACCGCATGGCCAATGAACACACGGGATGAATTGAAGGACAAAAATAGGAAGGGCTCGGCAAGTCCTGCCCTCTCTCTTGCTTCCGGATCTTCAGACCAGAGAGCTGCCTTGTTCATCCTGTTCCTCGACCTCCAAGCAACGCTACCCATGGGACACCTAATAGTGGACTGTGTTGCTTTGAGTTGAGAATACTTCAAGCCCTACTTCGCCATGCTCCTGGGATATAGATCTCTTGAGCTGGGGAATGTTGGACTCTGACATCTGACTGACTGTTGGTGACCTGCTCTGCTGTTTGTTGCCTGTGACCAGATAGCCTGAATTGCTCTACAGACCACTACTCAGTGACCCTCAAGACTTAAAGGACTGCGAGTCTTCTAGTTGTCTCATGCAAGTGAGTTGCACCGAGCAATCTGTACTGCTTTAGAGATAATTGTTTCTTTCTTACCTTATATACTTTTCTCACTATATAAATATATAAAAAGAATTACTAGTGCCCTTATTTTTATTTCTCTAAGAGAACCCTGCCTGACACACCCATCACATACACTCCATACAAATAGAGGTTTACGTGACAAAGTTGGTGCCATAATGTATTTATGTGAACCAGTCACACTTGTGTAGAGAACAACTACCTTGTAGAAAGCAACCACTCCATTAAAAACAACACTAAGTTGGGTTCAACAGTATTGGAAGTAAAATGACACTTCATGAATTGTAATTAATGGTAAATGAAAATTCATCAACTACTGCAAAAAAAAAATCTTTACCATGGGAACTTAGTCTGGTTGCTGATTGGTCTTTTTATATTCACCTGTGGTTATGTTCAATTTATAACATTGAAAATACATCCCGCATATCAGATATTTATATTATGATTCACATTGATAGCACAATTACAGTTATGAAGTAGCAATGAGAATAATTTTATAGTTGAAGGTCCCCACAACATGAGAAACTGTGTTAAAGGGTTGCAGCATTAGGAACGTTGAGAACCACAGCCGTATATGTAAAGTAAAAATCTCTATGGCATTTTCCATGTTGTGCCCTTCTGAAATTAAATCGCCAAGGATGTGTAGATGGGCTCCTGCCGCCTACTTCTCAGGTGGTAGTTGAGTACCTACCAGTTGTGCATCTACAGGATTCCTCTAAACACACACACACACACACACACACACACACACACACACACAGAGCTGCATAAACTTCTACTTCAAAATTCATTTATTTGAAAGTCTTTGGATCTTATGTATATTTTAAGCATTCTTTTTGAATTCTAATCTCTTGTATGATACTATTGCTTTGATACAGGCAAATTATAATTTTCATTCTAGGCTACAAAGAAATCTTTTAAATATAGAAATAGCTCATAAGAATTCTGGGACAAGCAAACTTGGGGAAAGCTGCAATAAATACCCTTCTCATTATTGATTATATCATTAGATTTTTTTGTGTACAACTATTTTGCTCCACAGATACATTTTTCTTATTAATGCTAACATTTTTCAGTTTTTATAGAGCAAATTTCCTCGTCCACTTGGGTCTAAATAAAAAGACACTTTTTAATTAAAACTTTCAATCTGCCTACAATAAGAAATTACTGTTTTTTATCCCAAAGTAGTATAATTATAATTTGTATCCACAAGAATTATATTTGCCTTCATTTAATAAAAAGAATAAAGTCAGTATAAATAAAGGATCCTGGGTTATTTAATATAACAGTTCTCTGCTATTTCTTCTTGGATCCATGAGGGCAACTGATTCCCTGGTCATCTTTCTTCGTGTTAAGGTGTAAGAAGGAAGGAAGAGCTCAGCTCCTTTTAGAAAGACCTTCTTGAAATTTTAACAGAACGTGTTTTCTTACATCTACCTACCAGTGTTTAATTACCTGGATACTCTCGCTACAAAGGAGACTGGATAAAGATATTTGGACAGACAGTGTTTATATGAAACTTGGATCCTGTTATTAAAGATGGGGAAAAAAGGGTTGCTAGGTAAGGAATCATCTACTAAACTACAGAAACCAAAGTCAAACAAATTATCATTGCTTCCTTTCCAACCGATGGTGATCAGGTGTGCTTCCTGGTAGACACCAAATAGTTTTCAAGGATGTAGTCTTTCAGAAGTGCATTGCACATCTTTATTTTGAGATGCCTCTGGGTGGATACTGACTATCAACCTTTGTTTATTTGTCAAGCATTGAACCATTTCTGCCACCCAGGCTTCTCTACCATATACTCTATTCTTAAGTGACCTATGTTTTGCACTATCATTAAAACTAATATTACCAACAATTGTTGTTTTTGTGAAATCCTATAAAGTGGGTGGTGACCCATAGAGTCCATACAGCACAGAACTAAACACTACCCCATCCTGTGCCCTTCTCGTGATTTTTCTTATGTCTGAGCCCATTGTCACAGCCACTGTGTCAGTCTATCTTGTTGAGGGTTTTCATGTTTTTTTGCTGTCTTTCTACTTACCAAAGATGTTGCTCTTCTTCAGGGACTGGTCTATAGTGACAACAAGCTGGACCAAAGGCAAATTAGGGCATTTGAATTATGGTGCTGGAGAAGACTGTTGAAAGTACCATAGACTGCTAAAAGTATAAACCGGTCTGCCTTGGAAGAAGTATCAGCAGAGTATTACTTAGAGGCAAGGATGGTGAAAACCTTATACTAACAACTAGATAAGTATATTTTCAAGTGCCTGTATTCCTTTGAAAGTCAGACAGGGAATAAGAATGATGACAGGAATTGATGCCTTCGAAGTATAGTGTTGGTCAAGAATATTTCAAATCCTGTGGACTGCCAGAACAAACAAATATTTCTTAGAATATATATAATCAAAAATCATCCTTAGACACAAGGATGATAATACTTTAATATCAGAAGAGAACAATCCTGAAAAGGGCAACATACTTCATAAAGATGTGGATCAGCTAGAGTTTATTACAATGATGATTGCATAACTCTAATATATTCAAACTATTGAACTGTATGGTATGTGAATTATCTGTCAATAAAATCATTCATTTATTTAAAAATTAGAAACATAGAGATTCAGTGAAAAAGAGGTAGATCCTCAGAGAGACTGATTGTTATAGTGGCTACAACAATATTCAAACAAGTGTGAGAAGTTTGCATAATTGAATGTTTCATTCTGTTGTAGATATATGAATCATTATGAATTGATTTGAGACCAACTAGATGGCATGTATTAATCTCTAATAAACATATATATAATTGAATGTTACGCATTGAAATAACACAAGCTACTATATACCTATTTGTAGAAATATACAGTTTTGATGAATGCTATAATTCCTATGCCAAAAACATTGTGAGACGAATTTTTACATTGTGCTATTTAAACTATTTCTCAACAAACCTCAGGCAAAACATAGAATTTATGTGAATCAATTTCTTAATCAGCTCATTCATACTCAAATTTATGTTAAGAAATTTTACTCGCAGAGCATTGTGTCAAGGATTTAACATATAAAGATAAATAGCACAATCCTGGGCATCCAAGGATTCACAATCTAGTGGGTATGTACTGTGTGCCTAAATGCTATTGCCTGGTATTTGTTTTCCATATAGGTTATTGATACGTTTACATTCTGAATTAATTTTATTTTGTGATATTTTACTTCGATTCCCACCATTGGAAAATTAATGACCCTTTAGGCAGAGAGATAAAGAGTATTAATTCATTCTTTTCGAAAAATCCATTCCAGAATAGAACTGAGATAAATGGATAGAGTTTAATTATAAAGTAAAGATTTTTAAAGAGACTCTTTACCTCCTATTTTTATTCCTGTAAGGTTTTTTAATTTATTTTAATCACCAGGCAAGATTTTCAATGGGATATGCTTTAATTCAAATGCAGTCAGTTTTAAAATACTGTAAGACTTTCTAGAAAGCTATTATCTATTTTGTGAGTTTAGATTAACATTGCCATTGATCCATACTCTTTTATGTTTTTTTACTAGTTGTAAAAGTAGAAGTGCTAAATTGAGTCCATTTCAGTCCTCTTGATAGATAATGATAATCATGTATAAGGGATGCTGTGGTGTGAGATCCAGATTTTTTGTTGCAGAAAATGTTGTTTATTGATGGCTCACAGTTGAATCCTACACAGAACCGTCCTATGCTGGCAGGAGCAGCATCTTGATGGCTATTGGCACTCTCTCTGGAGAGTGTGAAATGAATGATGGGGTAAGAAAGGGGTTCAAAGACCTATCCCTCTCCATTACACAGCCAGATGTCTCTTTGACATGAGTTGACTTCTCTCTTTTAACTGCCATACCATACTGATGAAAATGTAAAATTTCATGATCGATGGGCATCACTCATGTCACTTAAATGTGTCACCCAAAATTATTAGTATTATGAATATTTTGTTATATGTGTTTTACAACAGTGTCACAATAATAAGATGAATAATAGGATGAAGAATAATAAGAAAATGCTGTGGTGACTATATCTCAGGCATTTCGTAAAGGTAGGCAAATCCTAGGACTGTAGAACTGAATGGCCCATGCTGAGTGTCACTGATGCACTGGAGAGAGTGAAAGATGAAGGATAACCAGGGACTTTTGAAGATTTGAGTGTGCAATCCGTGTCAGCTTACAGATGGCTCAATGCAGATGAGATGGAATCTAGAACGATTAATAGGGAATGAAGATCATGAGCATTCATTTCATTCCTGAGATCAATAGAAAGTCTGTAGTTCACCCTATTATTCTTGTTCATAATTTTATAAAAGAAAATTTGGCTATTAGCTAAAATATACTATGGTAGAGTTGAGATATGTTCATTGTCATCGATACCAACTCCTAGGACATTTATATCCCATTAAGTTTTACACTATAATTTTCACATATAATTAAGTTTTACACTATAATTTTCACTATAATTACCACAAAATATTCTTAGGGAGCAGCTGGTGAGCTAAATCCATTAAACATTTCGTTAACAGTCAACTGTTTCATCATCTCACCATCAAAAAAAGAGGAATATCCTCAACAAAACCAATAGACAGCATCATAACAAAGAGAAATAACCGAAGTTGTCAAAAATTTAATTTACTTGGATCTACAATCAATGTTTATAGAGAGAGCCATTAAAAATATCAGAAGACTTCAAAGGACAAGTCTGTTATACAACATCTGCTTAAAGTGTTAAAGGGCAAAGGAGTCACATTGAAGATGAAAGTGCCCCTGAACCATCATTATTGGACAGTGTAAAAGGAAGAACACAAAAGTGATGCAATTAATTTGGAAAATTGATAAATGTTGAAAATGCCAAGGACTGACAGAAAACCAAACAAACGTACTTAGAGGGAAATACAGCCAGAAAGTTTCTTGGAATCAACATGGCTGGTGGGATCTGTCTCTTAAAAGGACCTTGTACTACAATGGTTGTAGGACTTCTTAAATTTTCGCTCATAAATACCTTGAGCCTGCGAAATTTGCGCTCTGGCCAAGTGCTGCCAGAAACATCTTGACTTCATTACACATTTCATTTGAAAAAAATTGTGGTGGTCGTGCATTCAGAAATAATCTACGGTTGCCAAGTTTCTCACACCCTTCACCTTGTCACTCCATTTCAAGTGGAATCAGGACCCGCAATTTGAGAAGTGCAAAGAGGCAACACAAGTGAAGCAAACCAATGAGAATTCTGGCCAGGCAAGAGGACACAAACCCTGACTAATGCAGGCAAAACTCAGGGCCAAGCAAAAGGCCAATGAACAAGAGGAAGGACCTCAATAAGATCACTTGACTCCTATTAATCACAATGTCATCTATAATGTTATCAATCTCACAGTTGAATACTTTTGCATAGCCAATACATCTCAAGTATCTTTCAGGTAATTTCACTTGATATCAACAATAGTATCCCTAGTTCTAGTTCCTCTTTTGAATCTGGCTTGAATTTCTGGTTGTTACCTTTCAATTTAGCAATGCAACCATTTAAAAAATTATCCTCAGTAAAATGTTAACTGCATGTGATACTAATGATATTGTTTGTTAATCCTTCAGTTATGGTGAATTACATTTCTGTGGCATGGGAATTCAATTGAATTACTTCATATCAATTAGCTTCCAAAATTTTGGTGTAATCCAGAGATGAAGAAGCCCAGCCCATCCGTCATATCAACTCCCCAAAGAGAAGCCTCACTAAAGAGGTGGGGATTTCTGCCCATTATCTTAGAAGTGAGGTAATTTAATATTTGACCATGACGGCCTTTGAGTGATGCTATAAATATCCAAATGGCCCTTGGCAGAAAAAAAATATCACCTGTGAGAGATTTTATCAAAGTTAATTTTCCGAGCAACTTTTTTTCTTTCTTTTCTTCCCCAGCAAGCGGTGTAGGGAGGTGGACAGGGAGTGCCAATGCCTTTGATGCAACTGGAACTTCCACAGTAAGAATCATCAGTTCTTGATATTGAATGTACTTTTCAGCTTCAACTTTAACTTCCAAATGAATGATTTATATTATGTTTGGCCTCTTTTTGAAGACATTGAGCACCTCCCTCTTGTCTTTACACAAATGCAGTCAATTTTATTTCTGTGCACTCCATCTGACAATGTCCATGCGCACAGCTGCCATCTATGGGGTGGGGTGGGGTTTGCAATGAAAACTTCAATCATAAATCTCCTCTCTTGTTTCTCCCACAGTAGGCAGGCATATTTCCAGGTATTTCACTTTCTTCATTTTCTACCCCTCCTGTGTTTCTTCAGCACCTCAGGGATCACCTGGAGAGCATCCAAAGCCAAAATGCCATTTCAGAAACTATTTTCTGTAGCACAAAAGCTCTCTGGTAGTTTTGTTAGGTTTTAAATATTGTATTATTTCTATTGAATTTTAGAGTTAATGATAGTTCCTTATTTTATTTAGAAGAATCACCTTGCTGCAAATTGTACTTGGGGACTACATGTTCCTGTATAACGTATCTGTATCATGGCATCTTTTATGCAATATTTTCCCTATCTATGCACTTTATAGGAAACCCTCCATCTGAATTGTCTTTTCCTGAAGAGCTCTAATTTTAATAATAATACCATTGTATGATATATTACAATAATCTGTCATTTTATAACAAATGAAAGGTTTAAGTTCCTTCCATTTAATCCCAGGAATCAAATGCCTCAAAATGCATCCAAATTTCACTCTTTTGCTTCCGTTCAATTTTTATGAAATGTTGACTCAAAATAACTTTGTACAAGATGAAGTAAAACAAAATTCAAATAGGTAACAGACTTATTATTTTGGGTAGAGTTGACAGATTTCCTATCCATTGTCCTTATAACTTTGCTCTCAGGACTATCATGGAAATAATCTTGGCTATGCAGTTATCACAGCCAGCAGTCACCCAGCCATCAGCCATGCATGTAAGGTATTCTCGACCAGTCCGTTCACAGGTAATATAATATCCCCGCTCACCTCAGAGGCTTGCACAATTTAGATGAACTCCAGAAATGGAGTTCAGTGTGACCCTGACCAGAAGAATCAGCCATCAACCTTACAGATAAATGAAAAATATTGCATAGGTTCTGTGTAAAATCATTGATTTGGAGGGTGGTTTGTTGAGCAGCAAAGTTCCTGGGTGGCACAAGTGTCTTATGAGTGGCTGCCAGCCTAAAGGTTGGTGATTTGAGTTCAATCAGTGGTGCCATAAAAAAGAAAGCCCTAGCATGTTCCTCCCATAAAGATTGCAGATATATAGATAGATGATATAGATATAGATGTAGAGGTACAGGTTGATATAGAGATATATTTGAAGCAGTTCTATCTATCATTTTCAATGAAATAATCATGAATTGAATGAAGGACTTGGGTTTGCTCTAATTATGTAACACCTACACCCTCAAAAAACAAACCCATTGCCGTGGAATCGAGGGAGACTCAGATAAACCATCCAGGACAGGCTACAACTTCCCCTGAGACTGTAACTCCTCCTTACAGCAGGTATCCCTTGTCTTTCTCCCACAAGTGACTGCTGGTTTGGAACCATTGATCTTATGATAACAGCTCAACCAGGACTCTTTGCAACACCCAATCTGAAATGAAAGTTAAAATGGGAATATGCTCAATAAATCTCAGAGGAAGTTGGAACACATAATGGTTAACTTACAAAATATTGTTACTTTTTAGAGGAGTGTGGAGTATTTAGCTCTGAGCCATCTAGAACCCCATCGAAAGATATTTCCAGGACATCTTTATTACAATGCATTATGTTCACAATCTAGAAAGTAATCCAATTATAACTATCCATTTGGTAATCTTAATAAGAATCTGCGTCCAATTATTTCACATTGGCAATTTGAAAGGAAAACAAGTAGAATGCAACTCTCTTGGGCTTTAACTTCATTTGAGTTTGCTTGTCTGCTTACTTGTTTTCTTTCTTCAGAGAGGCTTCAACTGCTGGGGAGTTCACATTGGGCTACTAAGCATAAGCTCAGCAGTTGGACGGCACCACCTGAGCCTCAGGAGAAAGACAAGGCTTTCTCCTCTAGCCGTGAAGATGGACAGAAGGACAACATGTAAAAGCAACAGTAGGGAATGCTCTGAATCACTGCCATAGAGTTGATGCTGCCTCCCACTGATCTTAGAGGACCTAATCGAACTGCCGCGGTGGACTTCTGAAATCATGAATATTTATAGGAGAAGACAGCCTAATCTTCCTCCCAAGAAGTGAATGGTGGTTTGCAACTGCTGTTAGCAGGCCAACTCATACCCACGACTAGTCAAAACTTCTCCAAATAGCACACAGTTCATCCCCATCAAGTAGTGAGAGATGTTCCAAATGTTCAAACACAAGAGTTCCAAGTTTTCCTCACAATTGTGCCTATGCCTGGCCCCATCTCAATGAACCCAATCTCATCCATCATCCCTCTCTTTTGCCCCCATGCCACTGTGGCAAATATGATGTCCTTCTCCAGAAATTGGTCTCTCCCGAAAATATGTCTAAAGTGTGTAAGAATAGAAGAAGCACACCAGATTATCCCAACATGATATCTGTAGACAAAGTGGATGCATAAGCAAAAGTGGTGAAGAAAGCTGATGGTGCCCAGCTATCAAAGGTATAGCACCTGGAGTCTTAAAGGGTTGAAGGTCAACAAGTGGACATCTAGCCAAGAAACAAAAAAGTCCACATGGAAGAAGCACACAAGCCTGTCCCAACATGATGGCTGTGGACAAACCAGGTGCATAAACAAAAGTTGGGGAGAAAGCTGATAGTGCCCAGTTATCAGGGGATGTAGCATCAGGGGTCTTAAAGTCTTGAAGATAAAGAAGCGGCCATGTAGCTGACAAGCAAAAAAGCCCACATGAAAGAAGCACTGCAGCCTGAGTGACAGGATCAGGTGTCATGCATCAAAGAACAAAAAATAATATCATTGTGAATGAGGGGGAGTGTGGAATGGAGACCCAAAGCCCATCTGTGGGCAACTGGTATGGGAAGGGGAGGAGGCAGTCAGCGTGCAGCATAGCAATGATGAAATATACAATCTTCCTCTAATTCTTGAATACTTCCTCTCTCCCCCCACTATGATGATCCCAGTTCTACCTTACAAGTCTGGCTGGACCAGAAGATGTACACTGGTACAGATAGGAACTGGAAATAAGTGGCATCCAGGTAAGAAAAAACCCCTAGGACCAGTGGTGACAGGGGCGATAATGGGAGGGTGGAGGGGAGTTGGGGTAGAACAGAAGAACAGAATCCAAAGATTTACATATGGCCTCCTCCCTGGGAGGCAGACACTGAAGAAGTGCTTGAGCGGAGATGTATGGTATAAGATGTGACAATATAATAATAATCTATAAATCATCTGGGGTTCATGCGGGAAGGGGGAGCACTGTGGGAGGGGAAAATGAGGAGCGGATAGCAGGAGCTCAAGTGGAAAGCAAGTGCTTTGAGAATGATGAGGGTAACAAATGTGTAAAAGTGCTTGACAAAATGGATGCATGTGTGGATTGTGATAAGAGTTTTATGAGCCCCCAATAAAATGATTTAAAAAATAAAGGATACAAATTTTCTCCTTGGATGGAAGGAAAACTCTTGCCATCCTTGTCTCCACGGAGAACCCTGGCGTAATTCTTCTGTGACAGATTTCAAAACTCTTGCTTACTTGTCAGTTTGGAAGCTCCTGCTGACCCATATGACCTCTGGGGCTGATAATCCAAACCAGCAAGAAATACAACAAACCATTGACTCATGATTAGTAGAAGCCAGTGACTCAAGGTAAAGGATAAATAGATTGCTAACTCAAGTACCCAGCAGATCAGATAAAGACAAAGCAGATGCAGGAAACAGAGCTAGACTAAAGGTTGCTAGAACATTCCTATGTATTAGGTGCAGGGTGGACCCCCATGGAAGCAATGACAACTCACTTCACAATGGGACCATAAACAGAGGCCTAGAGGTTAGTATTTACATTGCATTACAAAAAATGATTAGATTTAGAAAGGCTATATTAATTTTGGCACCGTTCCACACTTTGTACTTATTAGAAATCATTTGTTTTCCTTTCTTCTGGGAGTCCATAGTTTCTTCCATATTATTCACTGGCATCTTCATCATTTTGATTTTTCAATTCTTCTTCCTTGGCCAGTTTTCAGATATATGAGGCTGTTGGAAATACCAAGATTTGGGTCAGACGCAACTTGGTCATCAAAGTGTAACATTGCTTTTTACACTAAAAAAATCTTCTATGGAAGGTTTATCTAAATGCAATATATTTGATTTCTGGCCTGCTGCTTCTATGGACATTGATTGTTGATACAAAGAGACACTTCAGTCTCATCATTTCATTGTGCCTGGTGGCTTACACATTGCTACGACGTTGGATGCTCCAGCAACAATAATTAAAATAGCATGAGGTTCACCCTGGTGGACAAGTTTGGACTGATCTTCCAGACTGAGACAAACCAGTGAGGCAAGTCCAGTGACCTACTTCTAAAATGTAGTCAATGAGCACCCAAAAGATTCCTACATACCATCGCTCTCTAAACTCTGGCAGATGAACCTCCCATTTATACTCACTGTCAAAACATCAAAAGTGAATAGGGGGCAAAGTCAGAACTCACAATGATGTGGTCTAAGTTGTTGTGGAAAATGGATTTAATCACAATCCCCTCCTCCAAAGTATTAGATCCATGATGCACCGTGCCATTTGCCAACTAAAATTCCTTAACGCTTAACAAACATTGCCATTACACAAGGGTAGGAGATATATTATTAATTTGAACTAATAGATCTTGTTCCTCAGTGGACTTCTATACACAAATACATTTTTAATCATAAACAGCAGTGATTTAGTCATTTTCAAAACTAGTTAGTTTAGGAATCTATCATTAGCAAATCCTCAAGAAATCTTGGAACATGTGTTAACACAATTCTCTTTCTTACTGGTCTCCCAAAGGTTCACTTTAGAAATTTGTTGTATTTTAGGTACTTTAGTGAGCTTTTCATTTTAAATCATTTTTTAAAATGTATCCTTGCCAAATGTCAATAGTGGCCACAACAACTCAAGATAAGATTGACCAGAGCAGTTGTTACTAGTACATGGAGACAAATTAGGTGTTATGTTGCCAATAATATAAATTGCTATTGGCTGTGTTGATGTCTGTATTCCAGTTTATCAGTGCTTTAGGCAGTAAGGTGCTAACAACACCCTGGAGACCTGAGTGGAAGCAGCTGGTCAGAAAAATAGGGATGTACAAATTTAATGTGAATTTTCGTGACATAGAACACATTCCAAACTCCTTGGTGGAGTGCTAACTTGTGTAGGAAATTACATAATAATGCACACAAATTAAACAGTAGCAAAAATGTCTCATTTCTTGAATGTTTCAATGGACATAATTATTTTTAATGATCTATAAAAGCAGAGGAAAAAATCCTTAGATTAAACAGCACCAAGGAGTTGCTTAACTCATTAACCCTGTCTTGCTCTACTGACATATGTGTGTGTGTGTGTGTTTCTCTCTCTCTTCATTGCTGTCCTTGAGGTGCCATGAAGTTGTCTAAGACTAATAAAGACAGAATGAAACCCTGCCTGGTTCTGTGACAGCCTGGCAATTGCTCCTTTGTTTGAACCTGTTGTTGATGCTACTCCAGGACAACTGACCCTTTAACAAACAAGATGGTTTTCTGCAAACACTGCTTTCTCCTGGTATGTTCAAAGTGCAGTAGGCAAAGTCTTATCCTATTGGCTTTTATGCAGAATTCTGGCTGCACTTCTTTCAGTACAGATCTATCATTTCTTCTGATCCCCTGAGCCGATGTGGGTTTCAAAGTCTGTAATGGTTATGAGAGAAGCAAGTCTCATCTTTCTCTCTCAGAGTGGGTGGTTTCCAGCTGCCCACTTTGCAGTTTTCAGTTTAATGTGTAAGCATTTGGTACATGTAATATCCTATATTCTTTACCAATAACATCATCCGAATAACCAGTAACTCTTCAATCTTCAGAAAGGGAAGGTAATAACTAGATTTATAGGCCAGCTTTTGCACACATCCTGAGGCTATTTTAGTGAGGCTTGAATTAGGCACACTTTGTCTTCAAAGAGACATGTTTGCATGTTGAATACTTTAAGATTTTTTTTTTGCAAAAGAGTTATCAAATGAAATCCTGGAATTGATTTCTTGACTACTCTTTCCATGGGTTTAGACTGTGATTTGAACAAAATGAAATTCTTGACAACTTCAAACTTTTATTTCCTTATGATAATGTTACCTATTTGATTCAGTTGTGAGGATTTTCATTTTCTTTATGCTAAGATATCATCCATGCATTTTATTGGGGCTACAATTTTGGAATAGGTAGGTGATAAAGTGATATGAGAAAGGAAAGGTAATAGCTAGATTTGGGAAGGGTCAACTCTATGTTCCACTATCTTTAAAAAGCCAAGAAGAATTAGAAGGAATAGTGTTTACATAATTTCAACTTGAGCTAAAGGTCAGGTGTAGTTTGGTAATCCAAGTGAACTCATTTCTTTTTAAAGAGGTCTTCTGCAGAAGACCAAGGGAAGAGATAGGACTCAGTTCGAGCCCCACATACATTTAGTATAATCTCTGGATTTCTGATGAGGAAGAACGCAAAAAAGATGGAGACAAGAGAAGCAAGAACAGAGAAAAAAAATGGAAAGTTTGGTAGGTAGACTCAAAAAAAAGACTATAGTGATCCCTTCCAATTGATTATCACCCTTTTTTGTTCTTCCTACTCCTTGATATTATGCTGTCTTTTTTGGTGAATTTCTAAAAATGAGACTAAGGCAGGGCTGAAAGGAGATTACAATTACAAAATAAACTGTCATCAAAAGTATTAGTATTTATTTTTTCTCTTATATATAGTATATTAGTAACACAGTTGTTAATGCTAAGGGTCCATGGAGGTGCAGCAGTCACCTCATGATTGACATGAATAGTCAATCATATGAACCCACTTACTGCTTCACAAGGGAAATATATAATAGTCTGATTTCATAGAGATGAACTCCAGGGAAACACACACACAGAAATCCTCAATGCCGTCGAATAAATTCCAACTTCTAGTGATCCTAAAAGACAGGGTAGAGCTACCCATTTGAGTTTCTGAGACTTTAAGCATTTCATGAGTAGGGTGATTTATCTTGTTTTCCAAGGAGAAGCCAG
Organism: Nesogale talazaci; assembly: GCA_004026705.1. Classification (NCBI taxonomy): domain Eukaryota; kingdom Metazoa; phylum Chordata; class Mammalia; order Afrosoricida; family Tenrecidae; genus Nesogale; species Nesogale talazaci. Next base: position 36,252 of record PVJH01008320.1, read on the forward strand.
TAGTTTCAAACTTCTGACCTTGTTGTTTGCAACCCAACACATGACCACTATGCCAGCAGGGTTGAAGGGCAATGTGTAGATAATATATGTAAGTTCACACTCCTTAATTAGAAGTTCCTGAGTGAGACAGAAGGAACTCTGGTGGCCTGGGGGATTATGAGTAGGGCTGGATCCCACCAGGTCAGCAGTTTGAAACCATCAGCTGCTCCGTGAGCAGATGGGTATTTCCAAGGCAGTAAAGATGGACGGTCTTGGAAACACTCACGGTAAGTTCTCTGTCCTTTAGGGTCCTTGTGAGCTGGAATCCACTTGATGGCATTGAGCTGAGTATCATAATGGTTAAATATGTGATTACTTACTGAAAAGTTGCTGGTTCAAACCTACCCAGATGCCCCTTGGAAGGTCAGGTGACCTGTTTCTCACAGGTCACAGCCTGTGAAAAGCATGCAAAACAATTCTATTCTGTAGAATTGTAGGGAGTCACCATGAGTCAGAATTGGCTAGAAACTAATTAAGACCAACAATTCAAGTCATAGCACTTAAGAAGTGTTTGGAAACCAACTAATGTATTCATTCCCATTCACACTTTATCCCTCAAAATTGACATTGCTTTTGTGAGACTCTGTTCCTTATAAGTCACAGATATCTAATTTCTTTACATTTAAGATGAGAGCTGCAACCTTTATTGTTGCTATTCATGCATAATTTATCTCCGGGTAGACAGGCTCTTTAAGAAAGAACTAAGGACTTTGCGTATATCTGACCATTTTTTTCATTCTCCCTCAAAGCATGGCATAGAGCCCTCTCAGTGTGCTGGACCACAGAAAAGAAATAAGCATAAATTTTTCATATATTTTAAGTCAAATAACTGCCACACAACTGTATGCTCTACTCCTTTCTCTTATTGTCACAAACAAAGCCAGGAGTTTATTTGACAAGTGAGCCTCCTCATTTTCCTCCTTGTAGTGATCCTATTGTTCCTGTGAGAGCAGTGATTTCTTCAATTGATGGGGAATTCTGTATCTAAAATCTTCTCCATATTCCATGCATACCTCTGTCAACCAAAGCAATCCATTTAATTCTGGAATAAAACACAAAGATATTTATCTAATAAGGAAGAGAAAAATCATATAAACATGACCACCCTAATCTCTGAGCATAGCCACCAAAGCCAGACCAGGTCCCTTTGCTACATCCAGGCTCATAATGGTCCTATCGGACTGCTGATCTACCCCTTGGACTTCCACAGTTGGAATCCATAGTTGAAGTGAATGACCACATCTTTCTCCTCCAGAACATTTGGTGAATTTGAACAGCTAATCTTTCAGTTAGTAGCCAAACTCACCACCATTGCCCCATTGGAGTTCCTCATCTGATCATTGGCATTGGCATTTTTAGGTACATAGCTTTGGGAGTCCTGGTATCATGACTGTTAAGCAATGAATTAAAAGATTGGCAGGTTGAATCCACTGTTGATTGCAAAATATAAGCAATTTATCAATCTATTATGGGAAAAGGCAGAGCCCAGAAAATCCGACTGGGCAGTTATACTCTCAGCCTCAAGGGGATGGCTGGGTCAAAATTATTGGAACCACTGCTGGCAACAACACTGCATTGAGTCTCAACCATGGCTTACAAGATAATTCAAAAGTGGAACTATTTCAATATTGAAAATTCCTTTTTTTTTCCTTCTGTCAGGGATCACTTTCACAGATGAAGCACTAGTCTTGATAATACTTGTTTTGTAAGGTGAAATATAACAATGAAAAGAGAATTTGCTTTTAACATTTTTTTCAGCATTTTCCAAGGTGGTCCTGGGAAGAAAGGTCTGAAGATCTACTTGTGAAAAAGAGAAAAGAAAAACCATCCATTAAAAGCCCTAAAAAGCACACATTCTACTCTGACCCACATGGTGCTGCTGTGAGTCAGAGTCAACTTAACAGTGAGTGGTTAACATTTTGGCCAAAATAGGGAATTGTGGACTAGTCTGCTGTATAGACTATGCAAAGGTGGTTCATTATCCTGGGAGGAAATGTGTGTGTGTGTGTGTGTGTGTGTGTAGGAGTGTAGGCTGAATGGATCCTAGAGGTAACCAGGGCTATAAGTGTCCAGGTAACTTTTGGCCCAGCACTGAAGCAGAGTGGTGGTTACACAGTGTGGTGTGGGTGCTCAGAGCGCTCAACCAGACGGTGACTAAGAGAAGGAAGGAAACAGGGACTGTAGAACATATGCAAAGACCCTCTACTGCTAGCTGTAGAAACCAGAACTGGTTAATATTGGTGGACTGGCAAATCCATGTGGAAAAGTGTAGAATTGTGCTCCACAGGGTGTTCTTTCTTTTCTTTTCTTTTTAGAAACAATTTTATTTTTTGCTAATGATATGCACACCAAAACAAATGTCAATTAAATAGTTTCTCTCTAGGTGACTCAGTGACATATGTCGCAATTTCTAAGTTGTGCAAAAATTCTCACCATCCTTTTCTGAATTGTTCTTCTTCCATTAATATAAACTTACTATTCCTCTAAGTTCCCAAATGTTGTGGTAGTTGTTATTAAATGTCATTAAGTCAATTTGTGTCCTTAGCAAACACTGTGCCAAAAAAAAAGAACAATGCCAGGCCCTGTGCCTTTTTCACAGTTGTGCCTGTGCTTGAGCCCACTGGTGCAGCTGCTGTCGATCCATCCTGTTGAGGGCCTTCCTTTTTTCTCTGCCCCTCTGCTTAACCAAGCATGATGTCCTTCTCTCAGGAATGGTCACTCACTCCTGAAAACATGCCCAGAGGATCAAATACATTGATGCTTCAATCTTCCCTATTCAATGAGCAACTTTCACAAACATAAGAGGCAATTAAATATGCCATGGCTTGAGTTAAGAACACATTAGTCCTCACGCTTGCTTTTTGATACTTCAGAGAGTCTTGGACAATATATTTACTAAATGCAAACTTTATTTTGATCAATTAGCTATTGCTCTTATGAGCACTGATTGCAGATCCAAGCAAGATAAAACCCTTAAAGAGCATTTTTTTACTAGCTAAAACACACTTTTTTTTAGAAGACCCCACAGAATATTTTGGGCATAAGGTTTCTGTGTGCACAGGTTCTGCATCCTTGAATTCCACCAATTGTGTATTAAAATTACTCCTAAATAAACATACAAAGCAATTCCTCATGGTCTAAGAGGGATCTAAAATCATACTTACATAATATTTACATTGCAATCCACCAATATAGCAAAACCTGTGAAAGCTTGAACTTGTGTGAGGTGATAACTTTTGAGAGGCGCCCCCCCAAAATACATTAAGAGCACATCCATGCTGACTCATGGGGAACCCTTAGGCAGAGTAGATGTTAGAGTTTCTGAAACTGTAAATCTCCAGCTTTATCTTGTTCCTCTAGAGAAGCTGGTGGGTTTGTATCTGTTGGGCACTCCAGAGAAGAAAGACCAGTGATGCTTGTGGGAGGGCTCACCCCCCACCCAAAATAAACAAAAAACCCCAAAAGACCACAAACACAACTGAAAAAAGCTCCCCTGGGTGAATTCTTCACAGTGTGCATTTTTCATGCATATTTTTTCTGCTAGGCAAACATTCAGCAACTTGTTCTCAGTTAGTGCATCCAGTGGTGCCATAGCCTAGGAAGCTTCTCTCTAGTTAAAGTGATTTCAAAAATAAAAGCAGTTTCATTTTTTTGCTTTTTGGTGTGTGTGTGTGTGTGTGTGTGTGTGTGTTTGATGGCTGTTATAAGAGAAAAGCATGTGACTGTGAAAGTTTGTTTCCTGCTCAGAAAAATGCTATAGAAACTGTTGTGATATTAAACACAGCTTACAAGGACAGTGCTTTGAGAAAAACTCATGTATATGATTGGTTTGCTCATTTCAAAAAAAGTGAAATGTCAATTAATGACAAATCTCATTCTGGATGTCCATCAACTTCCTGAACAGGTGAAAAGGACAACACAGTGTATTTGGAGTTCATTCCACCAGATCAGATTTCCCATTTAGAGGTTTTGAAAATATTGTGCAACACAGTGTGGCAAAACAACAACCACAACAAGACCGCCTGATGGTGGCAGGTGGGAAACTGGTTTTGCCACCACAACAAGGCACCTGCTCACTGAACCAGTTTTTGGCAAAGCAAAACAGCATTTCTCCCTTGCCCTATATGCTTTACTCATCTGACCTTGCTCAGGACTTCTTTTTGTTTCATACTGCAGGGGGACATGAAAGGACAATGATCTGATGACCTGATGGCTGTGATTAGGTTACAGTTATTAGTATTTTATCTAGGAGTGGGCTTCACGGAACAGACTGTAACTCTAGATCCAGTTTATTGAGAGCCTGATGAAATGTCAATGCAAATGAAGTAAATGAAGCAGACTTTTAATGAGAACTGGCAGTGTTTTGTTCTGTTGTGCAGAGGTCCCTATGGATTTGGTACCAAGTAGACTGTAAATAACAACAGCAATAATAATGAAATGTTTTGAAAACAATTATGTCCCTTTATATTCCTACCAATAAAGTTTGAAGGTTCTACTCTTTCTGTATGTTCACCAAAACCTGCTATTACATTTTTTATCATTAATATTCACCTGAAATACATATTTGAAAAGTATCTTTTCATGAGATTTCCATATCCCTATATTTGATTCTTCTCCTTCACAACATTTCTTTTACCACACTGTTAATCCCGTGGCTATGTGTATCCTTGTTATGCTCTAAGCATTTGAAAATTTTGTCTTAAGACTGGCATATAAATCATTAAAATATATGGGAGATATTAAAAATTTGAGTTTATTACCAAGTGGAGATTAACTGCAGAGTTTGCTATAGTCATCTGCATAGATACTGTATGATGAAAATACTCGATCTGAGTTAGTGTTTTAAGTTTGCTTACAAATTGTTCGGCGCCATTTTGAAAATTGCCATCTCTGTCAATTGGTCGAACTGCGGTGGCTTGCATATTTCTTTAAGGCCTAATAATAGGCATGGATCACAACAGAACTGACCAATATAGTAGTAGAAGATGAACCCCTGGGTTAGAAGACACTCAAAATACACAGTGGCCATGACAATGGACCCCAGCACTCCTACATCTTGAAGATGGCACAAGACAAACCTTTAATTTACTTGGTCATAGATGAGGAACTTCATGACTTGACTCAAGAACAACTAATAACAACTTTGAAATCAACCTACATGGTTAATGTATGCTAATATTTATATCAGTATAAATCTAATGGACAATAAAACATTTACTGCTCTCTCCTTTCAATAAGACCTTCTTGCTAATTGAAAAATATTAGCACCAACATGATATTAATGCCCCAGGCTACAAGGTAGTTTGGGAAGTGAGTAATCTAATGGAGTCATTCTCCCTGCAAAATAGAAATTATGAGGAACTGAACTGTTTACATGGATTGAGATATCTATGCACACCTATCTGCATTTCAATGAGTAATTTCTGAGTTTAATTTATAAGTTAAATTATATTGGCTTGCTGTTGTTGTATTTTCCTGGAAGGTCATAATTCCTTCATACACTTGCTTCCAAGCATATTCATCTTCCTCAATAGTCAACAAAGAAAGCATTAACACTCAAGCTGGGGTATTCCATGAAGAGCTATAAGGGGGAATGATCCTTCTTTCTGCCAGGTGTCTGGGAAAGGAGTTTACATTTTGCCTGAGGCCAATACTTTCCTAATCTCTTCTTAATATCTTTGGAACTTGCATGGATGTAAAAACAAATAAAACGATAATGTTATTCTAAATGTTGAGTTCTCATTTCCAGCAAGGTTGTTTTCTGCCAAATGTATTCAGTCTGAATTTCTTCCCTGGTTTTATCCTGTTCAGTCTGTCACAAACTAATATTGAACGCAAGTCACACCTCATCCTTTTTGGACATCCTCAAAAGAATATCCTTGGTGTTCCACTTACAATTTTTTTAACTCTTCATTGATATGAGTTTTCAAGTAATAAATGAAAGGCCTAAGTCAAAGGGAGATGATAAGATTTAAATATGAGTTAGATGAAAGAGCTGATCAACAAATCGACATCAGACTTCTTTTTAAGTCCTTTTATTTGGGGCTCATACAAATTTTATCACAATCCATACATAAGTCCATTATGTGTCAAGTACATCTGTACATCCACTACCCTCATCATTCTCACAACATTCGCTTTTTATCTAAGCCCTTGGCATTGGATCTGCATTTTTACCCTCCCTGCTCACTTCCCCCCACAAACTCGTGATAATTTATAAATTAATAGTACTTTGTCATATCTTACACTGTCCAAAGTCTACCTTCTCCCACCTCCCCATTTTCTGAACCCCAGGAAAGAGACCTTATGTATATCCTTACAATCATTTCCCCCTCTCCATCCCACCTGCCCTCCACCATCCCAGTATTGAAATGCTCATCACTTTTCCCAAAGGAATCACCAGCCTTGGACTCCCCAAGCTTCTGGCTCCCATTCGTGCCAGGGAACAGCCAATAGTTCAGCTGGATTTGTAATGTAGAATTGGGATCATGATAGTGGGAAGGTGGAAGCATTGAAGAACTAAAAAGTTGTGTGCTTCACCATTGCTACACTACAAGCTAACTAGTTGGTCTTCTCCCTGTGACCCCTCAGTAAGGAGAATTCCATTACCTACATATGGACTTTGGATCCCCGGCCTATACTCCCCCTCATTTCCACTAATAAAATTTTTAGTTCCATGATGCCTGATACCTGACACTTTTGACACCTCATGGTCACACAGACTGGCGAGCTTCCTCCATGTGGGCTTTGTTGCTTCTGATCTAGATTGAAGCTTTTTTAATCTTCAAGCCTTTAAGACCTCAGATACTATATCTTTTGATAGTTGGGCACCATCAGCTTTCTTCACCACCATTGCTTATGCAGCATGCAGCTTGGAATGGGGAGCCAGTGGAGAGGTCTGAGAGGCTGGCCTCCATCCCATCCAGAAAAAGTTACTTGAGAGGACAGTACTGAAGTTCATGGGAAAGGGACATATCTGACCTGAACACATGAGAACAAATGAAGGTGGAGGAAGAGAGAGTGGAACGTGGCCTGGTCCACAAAATCTTGAGGATGATCTCTCCACTCAGAACAGTCAATGCACAGATGGTCAACTCCACTGTGAGACACAAAGTCCCTTGCTGACTCAAGGTCCTACAGGGACAACACTGGAGACACAGTGCCGGCATTGCAGATGTCTGTCCCTTCCACACAGAGGAAAACTCTAAAGATGTGCAGCAGAGCATGGAGGTCTTGAGGGAGTGCCAATGATAGATTTGGGGGCCATGGCATTGATCCCCATCTGACTTGACCAGAGGTTATTCCTAGAGGTCAAAAAATGGACCTTGAGATATTTACAGGATTAGCTTTTATTACAATTTTTATTTAACAATCTATATTTTCTGGTCCTTGTTTTTTTTTTCTTGTTATAATCTTTGTTATGTTTTCTTTTGTCACTTTATCTTGCTATGTCTTGTGTTTTTGTGCATAGTATCATTCTGCAGGTATATCTAGCTAAGATAGGCTTGATGATCAGTCTGGAGGAGAAAAAGATGGACCGATGGTTCTGGAGGGATATATGAGAGGGGGAGGTGGCAGAAAGAAGGTGATATTGTCCAACTCAAGGACAAAGGAACAACAAATGATCCAAAATCAGTGGCAAGGAGGGAGGGAGAGGACTGGTAGGGATTGATCAAGGGTAGGGTAATCAAGAGAAATTACTGAAACCCCAATGAAGACTGAGCACGATAGTGTGACAGAAGGGAAGTATAAAGAAATAGAGAAAGGAAATAGGAGGCAAGGGGCATTTATAGAGGTCTAAATATAGACATGCACATAGGTAAATATATTTATATATGATGAATGGGAAACAGATTTACATGCACATTGTTATAGGCTCACTATTAAGGCAGCAGATGGATATTGAGCCTCCTCTCAAATACTTCCTCAGTGTAAGAACACTTTTAAAGTCTTTGGAGGACTTCATATTTTGTGAACATAAAAGCTGTGTACCAAAAAAATAAATAAAAAACTGTGTACCTGGAAATATAAAATATAATCAATTGGGCTAAATTTATTATACTATGGAATGACTGAGATGAATATTTTAGAGATGCAAGGGATGGATTTAACTTTCATAGTTACCACTTGAACTCAATTGTAGCATCATCACCTTCACCAACAATAATTCTACATCTAGTACAGTGGTTCCCAGGGGAGAGAACACTGTCCAGAGTTCCTCAATATTTTCATCCATATGGTAACATCATTGCTGTTAGATGCCATCTAATCAGTATTAACTCCTAAGAACACTATATACAACAGAACGAAACACTGTCCAACACTGTCATCCTTATGTTTGAGTCCATTGTTGCTACCACTGTGTCAATACATCATGTTAAGGACCTTTCTCTTTTTCGTTGGCCCTCTACTTTACCAAGAATGATGTCCTTCTCCAAAGACTAGTCTCCTTGACAACATGTCCAACATTTGTGAGACAAAGTCTCACCATCCTGACCTCTAAGAGGCATTCTGCTTTTATATGCTTGAAGACAGATCTGTTTGTTCTTTTCGTACCCCAAGTTCCTTTCAATATTCTTCACCTATACTATAGTTCAAATACATTGATTTTTCTTTGATCTTCCTTATCCTAAGTGGGACTTTCATATGCACATGAGAATATTGAAAACACCATGAGTGGGACAAATCCCAGTCCTCAAAGTACCAACATTAATTTTCAGCAATCTGAAGAGGTTTTGTGCAGCAGATTTACTTAATGTAATGCTTAATTTTAACTATTGAATGCTACTACAATGAACATTGATGATGGATCCATGAAACATGAAAACCTTGACAATTTCTGTCTTTCTGTCACGATGTTACTTATCTGTTCAGTTTTGAGGATTGGGATTTTGTTTACATTAATTTGCAATCTTTACTCAATACTTCAATCCTTGACCTTCATCAGCAAGTAATTCAAGTACTTTTCACTTTCAGCTAGCAAAATTGTGTCATCTGCATATCACATATCATTAACACAATTTCTTCAAATTCTTTTTTAAAATTTCTTCAAATTCTAATACCAGCTTCTGGAGAAAACAACCCTGTGCACACTTTTCCTGGTTTTTAAACCTTCGGTATCACCTTGTTCAGTCCACACAACTGCCACTTGCTTTGTATGTCCTGGAACATCTATTCATGTTTGAGAATTCCCATTCTTCTCAAGGCTGTCCACATTTTGTTCTGTTTCACACAGTCAAATGCTTGGCATAGTCAATTACACACGAGTAAATATGTTTCTGATATTCTGTACTGTCTGCTAAGATCCATCTGACATCAGCTATAATATCCCTTGTTCCACATGCATTTTTAATACAACCGGAGTCTGGTAACTCCCTGTCAAAATACTGGAGGATCTTCAGCAAAATTCTACTCCTGTGAGATATCAATGATATTGTTTGATCAATCTCTTGGGTCACTTTTCTTTGGAGTGAGTACAAAACTGTCTATTCTAGACAGTTGACCAGGAAGCTTTCTTTCAAATATCCCAGAATAGTTGAGTAAGTGCTTCTAGTGTTTCTCCGTCTTGTTGAAACATTTTGATTCATAATCCATCAATTCCGGGAGCCTTCTAGAGTACTTTTTGACTAACGCTTGCAGTGCATCTTGAATTTCATCCTTTAGTATCATTTGTTCTTGCCCGCATTCTGCCTCCTGAAATGGTTAGGGGTAGATTAGTTCTTCTCATATAGTGACTCTGTGTACTCTTTTCATCTTTTTTTGATGCCTCTTTCATCATTCACTATTTTGCCCATGAAATATTTCAGTATTAATTCAGTGAAGGTTTGAATTTTTTCCCCAACTTCTTTCAGTTTAAGACATTCTAAGCATGTTCAGTCTTTTTTTAAAAAAAATTTAAATCATTTTATTGTTGGGGCTAGTACAAATCTTATCATAATCATTATATCCATCCATTGTGGCAAGCACTGTTGTATATTTGTTTCTCTCATTGTTCTTAAAACATTTGCTTTCCACTTGAGTCCCTGGAATCTGCTCCTCACTTTCCCCTCCTTCTCCACCTCCCACCACCCATGAAACGCTGATAATTTGTAAATAATATCATTATCCTAACCTTACAGATGATTAGCTTCTGCAAAATTAAAAACATTGTTTGCAATCATACATTCAGAAGCATTAAGATTGGTATAAGCTCAAAGGTCTTTCAATTTATCACATAATCCTATAAAATGTATTTTCTTATTTTATTTCCCACCTGTTTTTACTAAGAAATCTTATTATTCATTAAGAATTTTTAGAGTTTGATTCATTTTTATAATTTTTCAAAATGCTTAATCCTAAAAATACATATTTGTAAGAGAGGGGAAAGGGCATTGTTATGGAATAGAATATATTCAAGCAGAGGAAGAAACATGGAGCTTATTCCCTTGATTTAAGAGGTCAATTTCATCAACATAAAAATCATCAGTAATGATCTGTTTCATTATTTGGCTGGCTGAATTTTTCAGCTTTCACCCAACCTGAAAGGCATCCCTTCTGTATGTCCTTGATTATATTATGATGAGATAAGTCCTCTTTAGTTGCATTTTATCTCTGTTGTCTGTATGTTTGTGGAATGTATATTAGAGATTTAGCTGCAGTTTTCTCTTTCAGCATCATGTTGAAGGCAAAGCCTGTAGGATGATTAGGTGCAGTGGGTTGAGTAGGGGTTGTTTCCATACACAGAGTTTTCAGATTAAAGAGGAGGTTTAGTTTTTAAGGTAAACATTGATTCTCCTGTGCGATGCCATGACAGTCTAAAGCATGTCTTACACCCAAAGTAAAGTATTTCCTTTATCTTGAAGAAGCGTGTTTATATAATATTGAGTATTTCCCTTTCTATCAGGCAAATAAGTTTTAACATCTGCCTGTGTTTTCTAAGACAAGTTTTGGACCAAGATATGGAAAAATTGCAAGTGGCAACACTGTATCTTTTATGAGATAGACATAGTTCTTGAAAATTGATGCCCATGTATAGCAATGGTCTTGCTGATGATGTGAAATTATAGGAAAGATAAAAATAGCTGTGTTCCCAGAACCATAATTTTATTAATCATAGATTCTAAGGTAGGGGGGAAATAGGAAAAATAGAATGTCCTAAAGTGTGATGAATTCCAAAGGCGTATACTTCCATTTGAGAGTTAACCATTTTTAAAAGTGAGAAGTATCAGAGAGTCACTTGAAAATATTTAGTCCGTTTTTATTTCAATCTTTTAGAGAATCACAGAGTTCGACAATATTCCATTTACAGACCAGTATTTGCTGGCCCACACTGCAAGAAGATATAGTCAGTGACCTAGAAAGTAGATAAAAAACATAAGGATGAATACACAAAATGCACATAACAGAGACTCGCTGCAGAGATGACACCAGGACATGATATGAAAAGATGCAATTGAGACTGAAAGCACTGGAAGCAGCATGGAGATGAATTCAACATGCCAAGTTTGAGGCATTGCTGCTGTCACCACTAGTGGCAATGATGAGCCTTAGAGTTCATTCTGACTCAGACTGACCCTATATAAAAGAGCCAAACATTGCCCCATCCTGCACCATCCTCACAACTGTCCAGATGTTTGAGAGCACTTTTGCAGACATTGTATCAATTTATCTTGTTGAGGGTCTTCCAGTTTTCCACTATCCCCCCTACTTTAACCAAGCTTGATGTCCTTCCCTAGTCACTGTAGGTTGGCTATTTAAACTTTCCGTCTCCTCGACAAGATAAAAAGGGGGCTGTCTGTCCCTGTAAAGATCTACATTCTTAGAAAGCTTATAGAGGGAATGGACTCCATGGCCCTGGTTGTTATGCGTTAGTGTCTGGTGATGCAAACATTCAAGTGCTTTGATTATGATCAAAATGTTGATGGTTCAAATGCATCTAGAAGCACCTCTCAAAGACCTCAAAGGTCACAACCATTTCAAATCCTGTCAAGCAAGATCCTCCTTTGACCCCGATGGAGTCACCTGATGTAGAAATCCACTGGATTTCAACTGGTACTAGCAGCAAACTGACTCTACTGAATTCTACTCTAGAACATTCTGCCACATTCAAGATCACAAGTAAAAGAATTATGTTAGTCTTATAGTCTTAAAATATTCCCTTGCTTTGTTCCACTGGCAATTAGTGTATTTTTATTTTATTTTATCTGAAATGCCAACACTTATAAGAGAGAACATTATTTTCCTTTCTCTAAAAGAGGAGAGCAAAAACCTTCCAGTTAAGCTATGACACACTAATACCATCTCAGTGAGCAATTTTGTTCTATATTATGCAAAAACTCTTTCAGACTTGATCACTTAATTGATCATGCCATCCTCTCATTGTTATGAATTGTCTTCATATTTTTTCTAGGACTTATGTGAGTTTATCTGATTTCAGTGCATTGCTACCTGTTTGTTTGGTAATTCTTTTACACATATCCCAGAAACAAAACCTTAACAAATTGTTATCTTCTTGTGTGTACCATTTTCCTTTAGGTTCAATTAAAGTTTGCTGTTTTTCTTGCTTTTAAGAAAATATAGAATTATGTTCATTTCTCCAAAGACCAGTTTTACTCTCACAAAATGTATGCCCCCATTTTTCTGTTTCCAAATTCTCTGCTGAATCACAATTGGGTATCATACTCCGGTCTTTGCAAATGCATTTGACATGACTATGAAACTCAATCAGGTATTACCCAGAGAGAACATCATTTGATCTAATTGACAACTGAGCCGTCACAATCAAGTTCTAGCACACACATCAATGTCAGCTCCAACTCGATTGTTGCATGGGGAACAGCAACTGAAAGCAGATGATGTGTTCTAATTGCAGTGCAGATAGCATGTACAGTATTGCTTGTGTTACAAGTTATGGAGTTGAAGGAACAGGAGGTCCAGTGGTGAAGTGTTCAGCTTCTAAGCAAAAGGTTAGTGGTTTACAGCCACCCCGCAACTCTGTGGGAGAGGAGACCTCACACTGTGTTCCCAGAGAGATAACACCCTAGAGAATGAGGCAGTCTCCTTGGACCCACACAGTCACAGCAGATCAGAACTGAGTTGAGAAGACAAACAACGGTAACTGGGTAAATTCGGCATTAACCTAACAATATATTGCAGATAGCGAACATTTTGTTGCATTGTAAAAGACTTTTTAAACCATGGTCATATGAGTAATCACAGGCTGTGATTATTCATAGTGTAATAGATATTCATAGAAATATGCGCACATTTATTTCTGCTTAGTGAAAATAGAGTAATATTCTCTTTTATAAATGTTGGCAAGTAAGATGCAATTAAAATTGAGGGGGAAAATGGGTCAAAGTATATCCTGGGAAGGCTAGTATGGTCTACTTTTTTTCATTTCATATCATAGCTCTCAGTTCATTACCAAAATTAAAATTTTTTTAAGAAGGAGAATTTTGATTTTTTTCTATGGCAGTGGTGATCTCAGACCAAAAAAAGATAACTTGTAACATAAATCAAATCTGGATGTATTTTGTTTTTATTATAAGTCAAATTTATAAAACATTTAAAATAAGGCAAACTACTATTTTGTGATACCATATAAAAATAATGAGTCTTTTAAAATATGCTCAGGTAAAAAATATGTACATACAAATGTAGACATTGAACCAAGGTTCACAATTTAACAAAATTTGAACCATAATAATCTTTTGATTTAAAATTAGGTTGGTCATTTAGCATAAAATGTACTTTTGTGTTTAAAGCTTAATAAATTGTTTTGTACAGACTCATTCTATGAGTTTATCAATATTTTAACAAATTTAACCAATTTCTTTTTCTGTATTATTTCAGTTTTGTTACTGTAAATAATGGTTCCCTAAACTTTACTCTATAAAATGCATAAGGAATTTTATGCATTTTATGCATTATTAATTGGCTTCAAAGGGTAAACAGAAATGTAATGACCCAGTGAAATGCATGACAGTGTTGAAGATGTTTTAACTATAATGTCAAATTTCCCCCCCAAACATTATAGATATGGAAGTTGATTGTTTTGCTGCAAGAATACATATTTGCTCACATTTATATGAATATATAACAGTATATTAGCATAAATATAACTCATTCTATGTAAAATTGAACACTTATTATCTATCATTTATGTGTGCTTTCTTTTCCTTTTACCTTAAATCTTTGTGTGTGTGTGACTGTGTGTGTGTGTGTGAATCAGATGGGACAATACCTTTCAGGTCATAATTTTTATATTCATCAAGTTAAACAGCTTATCAAACTTCCCAATAGCTTGTCCACCCTCAGTGCTTCTTCTTTTCTCCGTCTTTTTGAATAGCATTCCCTTTCATTCTAGGCAACACCATACACCTTTTTCTTTCATATTCTTCCCATGACTGACATTCATCAAGATTTGTTTCTCTTGGTATAAAAAAGCTGTGTCTTGATTTTCCCTTCTATAATCCTGTACATTATTTGACCTTTCGTGTTTTACTAGCATCACTTAGCATAGTATCTTGGAAATCCATTCAAATCACGTGGTGCTTCACAAATTTATCATGGTTCTACAGCAATTCACAGTATTCCAGTGACATATTGGATGGACACTGTGACTGAAATAATAGGCTTGAGCATAGGAAAAGTTGCAAGGATGGCACAGAACTGGACAGTATTTTTTGAGAGTTGTGCATAGAATCACTTTGTGTCAGAAAACACTCAACGACACCTATCAACAAAATTATTCCACTGGATGTATTTACCAAAGTTCACATCCATTCTTCCAACGATGATGAGTGCCACCTTTAAATTTACATTACTGCTGTTTAACTCATTTGATTTTCATTCTTCAGAGAAGCAAGACTCTGATTTCTTCCTTTACATCTGAATTTTCTTATGTCTTTGATGATGAGTGTTATCAACAAGTAAGAGAGTAATTTCAAGATCCCTAATGATTCTTGCAGTCCAAGAAAAAAAGGGACTCAATTTCAGTTTAAAAATATGCAGGAAGTTTAATTTGATTGTTGGAAGAGTATTTAATTCTGGTTTTTAAGGTTTAAGCTTTTTCTGGTTATGTAGAGCCCACAAGAAGTTGGGCTTGCTGTGTCAATATCTTATACCAGTGAAATTTGAACAGTGATTGCATGATTCTTCACATTTCATAAGAATGTTTGCAAGGTGTCTGCTGTGCCAGCTGAGTCCCTGAAATATTACAATCAACAAAGCCCCTTGGCCAAGATAGAGAGGTCACCAAATGAGAGAGAGAAATAAAACTTAGTGGTCTAAATCCACTGAAACTTGAGAAGATGTCTGTTGCTGAAACATAACCTAATGTATTTTAAGATACATATCTGGAGGCAGACAATATAGAATAATGGATAAAGCCAAAATGTTATACAGGCCTGTCCTAGTTTTCTATTGCTACTGTAACATAAATACCACAGGCAGATAGTTTTAACAAACAAAATCTATTCTCTCACAATTTAGGACCCTCAAAGTAGGAATTCCGTATCTAAGAGCTCTCTGGGAAATGCTTTCCTCTCTTAATTGTCCCTACTTTAGGATAAAGGTCTTTTGTCTCTAACCAGCAACTGTGGGCCTCACATTCTTTGCATATCTTCATGGATCATCAAGGACCATCTCCATGTGTTATCTATAAATCAGATTGTTATGTGTCATCAAGTCTTAGCCTCAAGATCCACCATACCTAAGAAATACCTAAGAACATGGATGCTGTACCCAAAACACACGTTCCACTCCATTATTCCTTTTGTGGGGTAACAGGCCATCTTCTTTCTGCTTCATTTCATAATTTTTTCTCTGGGTAATCTTTTTTCTTTCCCTTTAGTTGTTACTTTAAACTTTTACATTTTAAATAGTTTTGGACTTGCAAGGAATTGGGGGGAGGGGGAGTACAGAGAATCCTCAAGTATATTCAACAAGCTTCCCAAATAATATCTCACAGAACAAGGAAACTTTTCTTGCATCACAAAAAGGTTGATAAGATGAAGGGTGTTAGTCTCACTCAATCTTTATACAGCTGCTTGATTTATTATAGCAGATAACTTCATGGGGCATTATTGGAGAACTGCCACATCATTTTATTACATAACTGTCAAACTACTAAGTAACATGGCTCAGTGAGTTGACACATACTTGGGGTGAAATAATTTTAATCCATGCATGTCATCATCAAGGAATATTTTGTTCTCTTTTGTTCTGAAATGCCACCAAATCAGTTCTGATTTGGTGAACAACAAAGCAAAACTTTGCCTAGTCAGATATGTACTCGTGTTCATGGTTGATGTCTTCAAGACAGTTGCAATCCATAGAGACCCCATGGACCACAGAATGAAACACTTCCAGGTCCTGCACAATCATCACACTAATTGTGATAGTTGAGTGCACTGTATCTGCCACACTTTCAATCCAGTTCAGTGACAGTCTTCCTCTTTTTTGAGGATCCTTTATGAAGTGTGATGTGACACCATGATAAGACATTCAAATCATTTGGGATAGTCTCACTTTCCTCATTAATAAGGAAAGCTATGGTTGTACAACTTCCAGAACAGATTCTTTTGTTCTTCTGACAATATGTAGCACTTTCAATATTCTTCACTAATATCTTGATTCAAATGCATCAAATCTTAGATCTTCCTTGTTCTACGAATTTAGACATCTAAATTTATATCATAACGCATCATCCCATGTATATATTAGGTGAACTCATTCACAATGTTCTGTAGAGTGAGCTGGAGGAAGTACAATAAAGTAAGGACACGAAAAAGAAGGCAAGAATTGGTGGATTTGGATTGTGTTGGAGAAGAGATAAACTATTGCATATCAGGGGAAAAATGAAGCTGACATTCTTAGAAGAAATGCCATGACAATTCTCTTTACCAGTGAGGATAGTGACATTTTTGCCTAGGTTACATTAGACATCTCATCAGAAAAGGTTAATCATTAGAAACAGACATCATGGTTGGTAGAATAGATGGTCAAAGAGCATCAAGAAAATCCTCAATGAGATGGGATGACATAATTTCTATGTCAACAGACACAGATATAGCAAAAGACATGAAGTTGGTGCAGGCCAGGCAACATTCATTTTGTCCCTCATAAGATTGTCATATACCAGGACTGATTCTCCAGCCTCTAACAGCAGTTGTTACTGTTTGTGTTAGGCTGAGTTATTTACAGAAACAAAATCAGTGGCAGTCAGATATGTACAATAAGGAAATTTATATCAAAAAGTAAGTTTATTTTTAAGAAAGCACCAAAGCCCGGGGAAAATTAATTCCATAGATGGGATACTAGCCAGGGCCTTCTTCCAATTCATATGGCTGCTGCTCAATGAGGCAGTAAGGTGAAATGCACAGGATGCAGTGAGAGCCGAGGTCTATGGTGCAGAAAGGTGCAGTATGATACAGGAGATCACAAACTGGTGTGTGCAGAGGTGGGTGGATCCAGGCACACTAGAAGTAAAGCGGGGAACCCACAGATCTTAGCCACCCAGTGCTAGCAGTAAAAAAGGAAGGTGAACATGTAGAGAGATGAGAGAGGTATGACATCCCCAGTTTTTTCCTTATAAAAAGGTCATGCCATAGATGAATATATTTATATATGATGATGGGGAGATAGATCTATGTGCATACACTTAAAGGGCTAGCAGTAAGACCCCAGGTGGACATTGGACCTCCACTCAAGTACTTCCTCAATGCAAGAACACTTTGTTCTATTAAATTGGCTTTCCTTGAGGCTCACCTTCTCAACATAATCACTTTTGACAAATGTATGCACAAGCAAAAGTGGTGAAGAAAGCTGATGATGCCCTGCTAACAGAGGTATGGCACCTGGAGTCTGAAAGACTTGAAAGTAAACAAGCAGCCATCTAGATCAGAAGCAACAAAGTTTACACGGAAGAAGCACACCACCAGCCGGTGTGACCATGAGGGGTTAATGGAATCCATTAGCAGTCATCAAAGAACAAAAATCATATCGCTGTGTGCCCACTGATACGATTGCTGAAGACAAAAGGTGGGTAAAAGCCAATATGGTGAACAAAGCTGATGTAGTGTCTGGGGTCTTGAAGTTTTGAAGATAAACAAGCAGCCATCTAGCTGAGAAGCAACAAAGCCCACATGGAAAAAGCATGCCAGCCTGTGTGAGCACAAGATGTTGAAGGAATCAGGTATCAGACATCAAATGATTAAAATTATATCATTGCAAATGAGGGGAAGTGCAGATTGGGGATCCAAAGTCCATCTCAAAAAAAAAAAGTGAAGGGACATCCCTTTAGAGAAGGGTCATGGGAAGAAGTTAAGCTAGACAGGGTACAGTGTAGCGAGGATGGGATATGCAACTTTCCTCTAGTTCTTAAATGCTTTCTCCCTCCCACTATAGTGATGTGAATTTTACCTTAAAAATACATTTAAACAAGAGGATGTACACTGGTATAGATAGGAAGTGGAAACATGGGAAATCCAGGACAGATGATCCCTTTAGGACCAGTGGTGAGAGGGGCAGTACCAGGAGGGTGGAGGAAAGATACCAAGAGAGTGGAGGAGTAGAGAGGGGAAACTGATTACAAGTATCTACATATAACCTCCTCCCTGAAGTTCAGACAATAGGGACGTGGGCAAAGGGAGACACTGGACAGTGTACAATATGACAAATAATAATAATTTATTCATTATCAAGGGGCCATAAGGGGGGGGAGGTAGGAAGGGAGTGGAAAAGGAGGAGCTAATATCAATGACTTAAGCAGAAAGAAAATGTTTTGAGACGTTTGATATCAACAAGTGTACAAATATGCTTTGCATATAATGGAAGTATGTACAGATTATGATAAGAGTTGGATGAGT
This sequence comes from Nesogale talazaci, assembly GCA_004026705.1. NCBI lineage: Eukaryota > Metazoa > Chordata > Mammalia > Afrosoricida > Tenrecidae > Nesogale > Nesogale talazaci. The sequence continues at coordinate 55,142 of PVJH01008320.1, forward strand.
CCCCAATAAAACAATTTTTAAAAAGGTCACAACCCCAATTAGGCATCATGAGGCTGTAACCTGACTGACCATGTGGACTCCACTCTTATCCCCACAGAAGTAGCATCTAGCTTCCACATTGTTGGTATTTAGTATCATGGTATTGGTTCCTGCATACCATGTGCGACAGAATAAAATATTGCCTGGTTCCACATATCCTCATAGTATTTGTTATGTTTGAGACAATTGTTGAATCCTCTGTGTCTACCCATTTTCTTAAGGGCCTTTCTCTTTTTCACTTCTATGAGCCAAGCACAAAGTCCCTTCCCAAGGACTAGACTTCCCTCATAGCATGCCCAAAGTACATTAAACAGTAGCTATCCTTGCTTTCAAGGAGTATTCTGACTATATTATTTTTCTCAAGATAGAACAGTAGCCAAGTGAGAGCATGAGTTTAAGTTAAAATTGCAATAGGGAAAAGAGAAAGGGATTTTTTACAATCTGTAGTGGTCAAATTGAGTAGTTTGGCAGAAGTTTTTGTCATATGACACTTTGAAGTCTTTTAAAACTCTAACCTCTTTTACTCTCTAAAGATTTCAGAATATCCCCTCTAATCATAAGTATTGTTTGGTAAACCTGAATAAGTCCAAAAGCACGAGTAATCTTCTAGCTCTTCAACGGCATATGGAAACTTATTCCCGCCAATTTTTTTATTCAAATTTGTTTTTATCTCTATCTCTTGCCTCACTTCCTATGAGCAAACCTTAACATGTCTTTGCAAATGCAAAGCCTACCTTGAGAAATGAGATTAAAAGGTTATATTTTTTAAACTCTCGGCAGTCTTGAATCCTGCTTAATTGAAAAAAAAGCTGTTTGGTGTGATGAATGCAGTCATTAATATAATATGTATTTCCATTGAAACCTTTTACTGTCAGTTTTGGATTTACAAGCATCAAGGTAAAAGACTGCCAGACCTTTACAGATTTCCTGTTTAATAGGTAAAGGCTGTGCATGGGCAATGTTTATAACTCCTTATCCTTTAATTCTACACAGAGAGCATAAAGTGATTGGAGAAATTCTTTACAAGAATACAGGTCTCTAGAGTCACAATGTTTATAAATCTTTATATATCATATTTGAATGCTCAAGAGTTGAAAGACTATTGACTTATTACATAACTATGTTTTGAGTGCCCTACACAGGGGACACATAAATCATTTTATTTATAAACTTAATCTGGCCATGGAAAATTCAATCTCTTTCTCTCTTGTACTGTTCTCTATGTCTCTGTCTCCTTTTATTTTAATTTTTGCAAAATGTCTACTAAATTTGGAATAAAGAATTTGACTCAGTAAATTAACAACTGATATTAAATCCAATCTTTGCATCACTAATCATTCATCTCATCCTATAGTGCAAAATTTCAGTTCTAAAACTCACATATGGAATCTAAGCATAAGATTTTCTAACTATGCTGCTTATTTTCAACTAATAACTGAGAGGGTTCCTGAAGATAACTTCAATCTACATAATCAACTTGTTTTAATTTTTAATTTATGCTGTTAGCAATATGTGTATCTGAATTTATAAGTGAAATTCAAATAGCTTGAGTTAACATGTCAATCCATTAAGTGCACTGAACATTTAGTCTAAAACGTTGTTGTTGCTGTCATTTCTAAAATCAATTTTATTGAGAGATAATGAAGATATCATATCATTCTATAGTTCAATCACATCAAGATGTATTGTATACTTGCTGACACAATCAACTTTATAACAATCTCTTGCTTCTTTGCTCTATAATTTTAGCTCCATTTCACACCCCTACCTAATTTTTCCTGTACCCCCCACAAGGATCACTCCTAGAAACCTTATTCTACTCACTGTCTCAATGCCAGTTTAAGATACTGAAAAAAAATAACAAAAATTCAAGGTGTCATCTCCAATGACAAGATGCATCTGAGATAAACTCAAAGATGAGCAAAACAAAAAGAAACAAACAAAATAGGAAAATTTGAAAACCAGATCAGATAATCTATAACTTATCAAGGTTTCATGAGGGAGGGCAGGTGGGAGATGGAGGGGTTGAGATATAAGTTCATGAGCAGCTTATATCAAGGGCTTATATCATGAGGAACTTATATAAATTTGAAAACCACATCAGAGAAGGGAACAACTGGCAATGTTTCATGTCACGTTTATCATTTTGATCTACTATCATCATCTCTCCAATATGGTTTTGTTTGGTGATTAGTTTCTTCATCCATTGTGGAAAGAGGTAAATCACTGGAAGCTTATTTCCTATGTAGATCTCACGAATATATTTTGGGCTTCCACTGTCACCTAAAGCATTCTGCAAATCAGACTCTCACAATTTAGGCTCAGATACTATTCCATCCTTCTGTTTAGAATTATTTTATTTTCAGTCCTTCAAAGACTGATATTGTCGTGTGTGGTAGTTACAAAATCTGGTTTTGATTTGGGATTTGAGAGGATTAAGAATAAAGGGGTGGAGTCTAGCCTGTCAATCAGGTCATAGACAATGTCTTCTGTGTTCAATACCTGATGACAAATATCATAATGTACTGGATCTACAATTTTTTAATCTGTCTTTGGCTCCCTTTACAGGCCTCCTTGTTTGGTTTTTTTATTAAATAATTTTATTGGGGGTTTGTACATCTCATCACAATCCATACTTTCATCCATTGTGTCAAGCACATTGATAGATAAGCTGCCATCATCATTTTCAAGCCATTTTCTTTCTACTTGAGCCCTTGATATAAGCTCCTCATGAACTTATATCTCAACCCCTCCATCTCCCACCTGCCCTCCCTCATGAAACCTTGATAAGTTATAGATTATTATTTTTTGGGGGGGCATCACTGCTCTCCGTTGGTGGGAGTAGGAGGCCCAGCCCCATTATTGGAATTGAACCTCCGTCCCAGTGGGCCGCAGTCCCGCGCACAACTACTATGCCACCGGGGCTCAGTCCTATAGATTATTATTTTAATTTCTCACATCATCCCCTTTCATTCCTTTACCCACTTCTCTCTTGTTCATCCTCCTGGGAGCGGGTTTTATGACCAGCCTTGTGATCAATTCCTTCTTTCTCCCTCCACCTTCCCCTTAACCACTAGGTATGTCTATTCTCATTGTTGGCCCTTAATCTCTCCTGGATTCCCTGTGTTACAGGTTCTGAACTGTAGCAGTGTGTATGTTGTGGTCTAATCTGATTTGTAAGGTGGAATTGAGGTCATGATAGTGGGGGAAGGAAGCATTAAAGAACTGGAGAAAAGTTGAGTGTTTCACGGTGGCTGTACTGCATGCTGACTGGCTAATATCTTCCTTGTGAACTTTCTGTGAGGGTATGTTCCACAGGTATTGTCTACAGGTGGGCTTTGGATCTCCAATCCATGCCCTCTACACCCCCATTCACCTTGGGTATAATTTTGTTCTGGGTCTTAGATGCCTGATCTTATTAATATCTCATCAACACTCAGGCTGATGTGCTTTTTACATGTGGACTTTGTTGCTTCTGAGCTAGAGGGCCACTTGTTTTTCCTCAAGTCTTTAAGATCCCAGATGCTATATATTTTGATAGCCATGTACCATCAGCCTTCTTCATCACTTTTGCTTATGTGCCCATTTTGTCTTCAGTGATCATAATGGGAAGATGAACATCACAGATTGATGGAGTATTAGAACAAACTGCTCTTGTGTTATGGAAGTACTTGAGTTGAGGCCCAATGTCCATATGCAATCTTAATTCTTAACATATAGACATAAGTACATAGATATATTCTCCTCTTTCTTTATATAAATATATTTACATATGTGCTTGCCTGTATGTAGACCTCTATAAATTTCCATTCCCTCCTTTTTTATTTCTTCTATTTCCTTTTACATCTCTCTTGTCCTACCATGTTTGCCCTTCATTTGGATTTAGTAATTCGTCTCTGCTACATGGTCCTTGAAGAAGCCCCACTAGGAGTGCTATGCCCTTCTCTCTAATGCTTTTAGTTCACTTGTTGTTCCCTCTTGCTTAGGTTGGTTTTTCCACACCCTGCCAGTCTCCCACCTCCTTTTCTCCCATATGTCCCCAGAATAATCGATCTATTCTTTTTGTCTCAGAATTGTTTATACCACTTATCTTATCTAAATAGGCATGCAGAGACCTTAATTGCAATAACCAGGTAAGCTAAAAACAACAACAAAGGAAGTAAAAAACAACAAAACAAACCAAAAAACACAAAAAAGAAAGCCACTGACAAAAATGGAAACACCTCTGAATATGTCAAGGGCTGTTTGTTGGCCTTTATAAGTGTTTTTTCATTGAGTCTTATGGTGTGTCACACTATGCCTCCAAAGTCTATTTTTTGATTCCCCAGGGACTTTATCACTTTGCTTCCCTTCCTGCTCTGTTACATGCCCTTAGTATTGTGCCCCAGTGTGATGGGGTCATATTAGGCACAGTTCGCACACTGTGTCTTCAGTGTTATCCCTGTAGTGATATGTTTCAGTTAGCAACATTGTGTCTCATGGTGGGGCTGGTCCTATGGTCCTCTCTGTTCATTGTCTGCTCTGAGAAGGAATATTATCATTGGGGCTTGGTGGGCCCTCAGTCTCCATCCCTCTGTTTCTCCTGTGTACTCTCCCTAAACTATAGTTTCAATGCTGTTCTCTGAAGAACATTCTTCTGTGAGGGGGTGCACAGAATTGAAATTGGGGCCAGCCCCACATTCCTCTCAATTCATTCCCTGATATATGCAAGTTTGTATTCACATCTTGGCACATCGGGTAGAAGCCTGGTGTGTCTCTCCCTCTCCTGTAGAGATATAAACAATACCCTCCCCTTGGGTGAGTTAGTGCTCTGCTCCCCCACTCTTTTTTTCTTCCTCCCACTCCATTTTAGTTGGCTACCATATGTATTCCTGGATTTATCTGGCCCCTGCCATACTACATGGACCTCACAACACGAGTGTAGCTTTTTCCCTATACCCCTTTTGCATTTTTAAGCTTATTTCAGGGGACTCAGGTTGCACTTGTCCTTTTGTGATTGTCTTATGTTGCTTAGGATAGTCTCCTCCAGTTCTTTTCATAAAGCAAAAGGCAATATGCTTCAAGCATTTATCACCGCTTTTTACGGATGTGTAGCACTCCATTTATGTATGTACCATTGTTTTTTGATCCACTTTTCTGTTGATGGAAATTTCAGTTGTTTTTAACTCCTTGTGATTGTGAACTGTGCCATGATGAACACTGGAGCCAGATGTTTGTTTCTTGACTCTTCTGGGTATAAGCTCAGTAGGGGAATAGCTGGGTCTTATGGTAGCTCAGTTTCCATCTGTTTTAGATATTGCCAAATCGACTTCCACAGTGACTGTACATACCTATTGGTCCACCAGCAGTTGTGGTTCCTGTCTCCCCATGGCCCCTCCAACACTTGTGACTTTTTCTTGAATTAGGCTATCTTTGAGAGTGTTAGGTGGTAACTAATGGTTGTTTTAATTTGAGTTTCTTTTATAGCTAATGATCAGGAACATTTTCTCATGCGTTTATTGGTTATTTGGATTTCTGACCCTGTGAAAATTCTGCTCAGGTCTTTTGCTCATCTTCTTAGTGGGCACTTTGCTATTATCTTATTGCAAGCTTGCAAAGTATTGTAAATTTTAGTAGCAAAGATTTTGTCTGATGTGCCATTGCTAATGATGCATTCCCAGTCCATGGAATCTCTTATAACTTCCTTGGTGAATTCTTTTGATTTACACAGGTGTTTGCGTGTGTGTGTGTGTGTGTGTGTGTGTGTGTGTGTGTGTGTGTGAATTAAAGACAAAGTTTATTAAAGAGAGAAAAATAGAGAAAACCAAAGAAAGAAAAAGAAGAAAGACATGCACAGGTTGAGAGAGACCAAGTCCTATGCAGGGCTATCTCCCAGAGAGAGAGAGAGAGGCAGACTTATATCCCATTTGTCAAATTGTGACTCCTTTGTATTGATATCCTTCCCTATTTCTAATGGTTTAAGTATTCCCTGCAGCAAGGTTGTCAGGTTTGTTCCAGTCCTTCATTAACGGCCCTAATATTTTGGGGTTTTATCTCAAGGTGTATGATCCACCTTGAGTTTATTCTTGTACATGGAATAAGGTCATGAAGGGCATTTCTTCATTTTTTTGCAGGTATATATCCATTTTTCCTAGTACCTCTTACTAAAGAGGGCATCTGCTTTTCATGTGATAATTTGGGGCCCTTATCAAAAACTACCTGTTTGTATACTGACTTTTTCTGGGTTTTAAAGTTTTTTCTATTGGTATGAATATCTGTCATTATAGCAGTACCACACTGTTTTGACCACAGTCCGTGTATAATAGGTCCTAAAGTCAGGTAAAGGAAGCCCTCTCACTTTTTATTTCTTATTGAGGAATTCTCTGCTAATTCTGGGCTTCTTCCCTCTCCAATGAAGTTGGTAGGCAGTTTTTCCAATTCTTTAGAGAAGGATGATGGTATTAATAATGGGATAAAATTAAGCTTATATAGTGCCTTGGGCAGAACAGATATCTTTACCATATTGAGTCCTCCAATCCATGAGCACAGGATATTCTTCCACTTGTTGAGATCACACTTGGTTTCATATTGTAGTATTCTGTAGTTTTATTCATACACATTTTCTGTTTTTTTAATGTCAGGTGCATCCCTAGATTTTCCTTTTTTTTCCTGGCTATTGTAATTGACTCTTCTGTAATCTTGCCAAATGTGTATAACACTCTGATAGACTTCTGTTGGTTGATCTTGTATCCCACCACTTTGCCATATTCCTCTATCTCTTTGAACACCCTACTTAGGGAGTTACAGAGGTTTTCAATACATGAAATCATGTCATCTATTTATAATGATAGTTTCCCCTATTCCTTCCCCAGACAAATACCTTTGATTCCTTTCTTTGACTTTTGTTGTTAGCTAGGACCTCGAGTACCAAATTAAATAAGTGTGGGAACAAGGGTAATCCTTGTCTGGTTCTCCTTTTCAGTAGAGTTGTTTTCATTTTTTCTCCATTGATTACCATGTTTGCTGTTTGTTTTTCATATATAATATTGAGGAATTTTCTTTCCATTCCTATACTCTTGAGTGTCTTAAATAGGAATGAGTGTTGAATGTTGTCAAATGCTTTATCCACATCTATTGATATTATCCTGTCATATTATTCATGTCAAATGAAATGATACTAATTGTCTCCCACATGTTGAAATACCCCTGCATGCCTGATATGACTCCCACTTGGTCATGGTGAATTGTTTGTTTCTTATGTTTTTTTATTCTATTGACCAGAATTTTGTTAAGGACTTTTGTATCAATGTTTATTAGGGGTATTAGTCTGTAGTTCTCAATTGTTGTTGGATCATTGCCCACTGTAGGTATCAGAGTTATACTAGCCTCATAGAAAGAGTTTGGGGGTATTCCATCTTTTTCTATGTTCTGAAAGAGTTTGTGTAGGATTGGTGTCCATTCTTCCTTGAATGCTTCATAGACGCCATCTTGCCCAGAGAATTTTTTTTTTTGGTTATCCCTTGATAAGCTTGTCTATTTATTCTATTGCAAATGGGTCTGTTAAATTCTTGATGTCCATCTGGGATGCAACCTTCCTTGTTAATTTATGATAGTCTTATAGATCATATTCCAGAGACATAGGATCATCAGTTAATATAGTCACTGGTTACCCCTTTGTAATAATTTTTAAAGCACTGTGGAGTGATCACAATGCCTGAATTATTCACTTGTACAGAAAAAATCATTTCATGACTGCACACTATTTACAAAAACAATGGGAGTTGGTTGTCAGCGGGCATTAATGTAGTAAGTCAATGATAGGCTACCTACTGACAGTTCCATCCTCAAAATACAGGTGTCTTTTGCTTTTTCAAACACTGTGAATTTTCGGGCTTAAGTTCTCATATTACAGTTGTATTATAACTGTTATAAATCAAATGGGGTGATATAAAGAAGTTGTTTCCAAATCATGTTTAATATTTTAATACTTTTTTGTATTCATGTAGCCAATCATTCACTCAGCAAACATTTCTAGGGTTCTGTGGAATCTCCAGGTAGTGCCAAATTTAGCAATTTTAGCTGCTAATCAAAATGTTGGAGGCTTAACCCCACCCATAAACACCTTTGAAGGAAGATCTTGTGATCTACTTGTGAGAAATCAGTCATCGACAGTCTTGTGGAGCACAGTTCTCTCTGACACCCGTGAGTTTTGCCATCAGTCAAACCTCAGTAGTAATTTGTCCTAAATAAAGCACAATTTTAATTACCAGGCATTAAAACTTTGGAAATATTATCAGGAAAGACCAGTTCTTGGGAAAGAACATCACATTAGTAAAGGATGAGTGAAAAGAAAAAAAACCTGCACAAATATATAGATGAACACAGTGGCTGCAATAATAAGTTTTCATAAAAATGACTGCGAAGACTGGGAAGTGTTTCATCCTGCTCTATTTCAGTTTACTGTGCATCAATTTCCCCAGACAATAAGATTTTCAAAAATGTATAAGTCAATCCCACTGACCCTCAGTAAGATCAAGATATGCATAAAATATTCAGTGATAATATGTAATACATATTTGCATTTACTAAACCAGTAATTCAGCCTATGTCTGATGGGCTGTCAAGGTTTTTAAGTTAGACTTGTATGCCAGATAATTAAATAGCATGAAAAAATATCCAAAAATGTGGATTTAAAAAAATAGAATAGCAGCATATTCCTTGGCATTATGTGGAAATGGGGGTGGGGATAAAGGTAATATAGACCAAATCTGGCAAGAGAAGGGATTGTTTGCTCCAGGGACAAGTAGTACAGCTATAAGGAAGTTTGAACAATAAGCTGTGAGTTCATTTTTTTCTCACTTATCTTGGAGCTAGGCAGCAGCCACATGCCCACAGCTCTATCATTTAGATGCATCATGCCAAGAATTCCTTACAGAAGACAACTGAGTCGGAAGAACTCTGTGAGGTAGAGGTTATCTACATTTCCAGCAGTAATTGCCTTATCCTAACTGAGAAATTCCCTGTCCGGTTCCAAAGAAGCAATTTCAATTGTCTGTGCCATCCCTGGCCACAAAGCCTCTCAGCTCCAGCAGTCTGTCAGTGTGATGGGACATTTAGTTTAACTGTATAGCCTCCAACTGTAGTTCTTTGGGGCTCTCTAAGGGTGTCTGGTACATACATTGAAGTGCAGCTGAGTGCACGTCATCAAATATAAGATGTAGGATCAGTTAAACGTGTTATCTCATATCTCCACCTTGTTCTCAGTAGAATCAGAGATCATCTGAATTAACTACTTTCTTGGAAAGTCTGTTTGGTACACATATGGTTTCATAAGTTTTTTCTGCTTAGACATGTGAGACAGACTTCATGGCATCAAGAACCCTTTCTGATAGAGCAATCTGATTTGTCTTTTGTTTGGCTTCCCCTTATGCCCACTCCATTTTCATGAGACTGGTATGGTTTTCCAACGGAATTCAGTGCCAGGACGCTATTGCTCCTGTAATAAATAAAAATCTACATCTTCCACATGACCTTTCAATGATGACAAGAGTTGCCAGTCTCCAACAGATCCATTGACATCCTCAAAAGTAAATCCTTCAAGCATGTATTGAGTTTCCCTTCTGTGTGCTATTTCACTTCAAATACAGATGTAAAATTTTGTTCTAAAGTCACAATGGCTAAAGTTGCAAAACTTTCAGTAAAACTATCAAGCTCTGAACAGTTAAATAGATGAATAATCCCAAAGGAGAAGGGAAAAGTGGATTTGTTCTAAGCATTAGAGGAAACCCTGTTAGCATGGAAGATGAAAGTGAAATGTGCAGGTGGTGGCCATTGTCTGGGTCACTGGAGCCGGAAAGATTATCTCTACTTAACTAGAACTCACTTATCACTGGGACTTAAATTGTACCACTCAGGTGTAATTTATTGTAATGAATTGCAGTTCTCTTCAGGGGTCTTCTTTACAATGGATGTGTGGAGCACAAGTAGCCCACTGTGCCCTTAACACCTATGGGGCACAATGAACAACAGTGTCTCAAGATAATTACTACCTCTCTAGGCACCCTTGTCTCCAGTTTCACTGGCCTTCCTTTTTTGGATTTATATGCATTTGTCATTCCCTTCTAATCCTCACCTTTTAAATTATACCCTCCTTCCTTCCCAGCCCTGTCACTTTCCTTTTCTTGAATGCATCATGGATTCCCAGAAGAACAAAGAAATCCATCCCTTTTTTATGGAATATTTTAGTTTATCTCTCTCTTCTTATTCTTTTTTGTCTTTTAAAAATCATTTTATTGGAGGATCTTACAACTCTAGACACAAACCATATATCAATTGTATCTGACACAATCCTACATCATTCTTTTCTAGACATTTAATTTCCATTGAGTCTTTGCAGTCAGTTCCCCCTCCCTCCCCCCAACCCTCACAGTCCTTTAATAAATTGTTAATTATTTTCAAATCTCATACTGACTGGTGTCCCCCTTCCCCTCTGGTTTCTGTTGTTCTTCCCCTTGGATGAGGGTGTGTGGTTAAGTGCCATTGATTGGATTCAATACTCCCTCCCTCCCTGCCTCTTCCCCCTTCCTCTACCTTCTTGATATCTCTATTCCTATTGCTGTTCCTGGGTTTCATGTGTTGTGAGTTTTCCTCTTACTCCTATCTAGTCTAGATTGGGAATCAGCACTGAGGTCATGATAGCAAGGGGGTGAGAAGTGGGAGGGGGTGAGGAGACCACAGGGAGCAGAGGTATATTGTGTGACCCATTAGTTCTCTACTTCTCCCTGATTGATTCATCCCCTTCCTGTGACTTCTCAGGTAGTGAGGCGAGGGTGGGGGAAGACGTTCTATTCTCCATAAATGGGCTTTGGATCTCTGCTCCAATCCCCCTCCATTCCCTTCAATACATTTTTGTTTGTTTTCTTGTTGCTTGTTGTGAATTTTCTGATGCCCATTGCCCAATCCCAACACCTCACAATCACACAGACTGGTGTCCTCTGTCTTCTCCACATCTACTCATACGCCTATTTTTGTCTTCAATAAATCTGTAAGCTGTGGATGTAGGGGACGGTTGAGCATCACAGAATGCTAATTTGTTACCACAAAGTGTTCTTGCATTGTGGGAAGGTATGCGCTGAATCCCTAGGCCCATATGCAGCTTCAGTGTATTGCCCTATAAATATATGTACATAGTCCAAATCATTACTGTTATGGACTAGTGTATTTGCATAAGTGCACACCTCAATTAATCTCCCTATCTATGACTTTGCTTCCTAGAGCTTATGTCTGTTTCCTTTTGTCTCCTCTTACTCCGCCATTTCTTTCCCTCTTATTCCACCTCATAGTGTTTCCTCTCCATTGAATTGGTGTTGCACTAACGCTCACAGGATCTCTACCTTCTTCTAGAAGCTGGTTTTGCTTCGATCTTGTAAGAATTGCAGCCAGAAGATTCCTCAGAAGGAATGACACTGGGACTTCTCAGATATTTTGGACATATTATCACAAAAGTCTAGTGCTGGATAAGGACATCCTGCTTCATAAATTAGAGGGTCAACCCAAAGGTGGAAGACCCTCATCAGGATGGATTTACACAGTAGCTGCAACAAAGGGCTCAAAAATATCTAGTATTGTGTAACTGGCATAGAATCAAACAAAATTTTGTTGTGTTATGCTTAGGACCATGGGTGTGGTAGCCAACTCAAAGCACATATATCTAATGGCCACATAAACCATCATGCTATTTTTTATAGTCTTGCACATGAATATGTATAAAAATGAGCACTCTCCCTATAACTGTAATAAATCTGTGCTTCCCTAAATGTGAACTTCCTAATCAGGGAAGAGCTTCCTTCTGTTTCTGATTAAGGGGGGAACCCTGTTCACATAGTGGTCATGTCTTGGGCGGCTAGTTGAAAATCAGCAATTTGAAACCACTGGGTGCTCCTCAGGAGAAAGACTGGACTTCTACTCTCCTAAAGATTCACACTCTCAGAAACCCACAGGGGTGCGTCTACCCTGTCCTAGAGGAGCCCTCTGAGTTGGCATCAACTCGATGGAAGTTGGTTTGGTGGGGTTTGCACTCCGATTTACTCTGTAAGTCACTTGGGAAAGCATCTGCCATGTTTCATTAATCTAATTTTCTCTTATCTATGGTTTCGTAGGGAACCAAGTCCATCGAAGTCTTCACTTACTGTAAAAGCCTCACATGCTGTTGCACACAGAGTCACTGTATTTCAAAGTTGGTCATTAGTTTTGTCCTGTGTTCATTCCTTTTATTCATGGAGCATGGTATTTGACATGTGCCCTGCTAGGCATCTTCACTCTGATTTCTTATGGGGTCTTCACTTTGACAGTCACTAACACCAAACATCACCACACAGGTCTAGATTCCACAATCACCTATCGTGTGGCTCCTTCTGTAGTATTGTACCCTCTACACAAGAGAATTCATCAGAATCAAAGAGTCACTACTTCTGAGATTAGGCTGCTCAAAGACACAGGCTTCCCTCTTAGGCAACATCTCTTTTTTTATGCGATAGATCTGCCTCTTGCTGGCTTATTCTGAGTTGAAGTGGTAACAAGGGCATCCTGGTTCTGGTTCTGATACTAAAATAATTTTTTTTCACAATTAGCTGTAGTGTCTGCCACTTTTTTAGCTGTAGTGTCTGCCACTTTCAAATCATCACAACATCTTCCTTGTTTGTTGGATAATTGTGTGCGTGTACTGTTTTCTATTGTTGCTTTTTAAAATTTTATTATTTTTTCTTGGTGTTTTCAATCAATAATGCAGTTTTTATTCTTCTTTAAAAATCATTTTATTGGGGACTCACACAATCTTATCATGATCAATACATACATCAGTTGCATGCAGACTACATTTGAACATTCTCAAAACACCATCCTTCTGCTTAGGCCCTAGGTATCAGGTCCTCATATTCCCCCTCACTCCCCACTCCCATTCCCTCAAGAACACCCAATAATTTACAAATTATCAGTATTTTGTCATATAGTACACTGCCCTATGTGTCCCTGCACCCATTTCCCTCTTTCCATACCCCAGGGAATAGGTTATATGTATATCACTACAATTGGTTCCCCCTTTCTACTTCACCTTTCCTCTACCCTATCAGTATCCCCATTCTCACCACTTGTCCTGAAGGGAACATCTTTCCTGAATTCCCCATGCTTTCGGTCCCAGTGTACATCCCCTGGTCTAGTGAACTTATAAGATAGAATTGGGATCATGATAGTGGTGGGGGGGGAAGCATTTAAGAACTAGAGGAAAGTTCCATATTTCATTGTTGTTACACCTGTACCTTGACTGGCTCGTCCTCTTCCTACAAACCTTCTGTAAGGGGGTGTTGCTTCACCTACGGACGGGCTTTGGGTTCCCAATCTGTATTCCCCCTCAATATAATGATACAGTTTTTATTTCTTTGATACCTGATACTTGGTTGCTTCGACACCTCGTGGTCACACAGAATGGTGTGCTTCATGCATGTGTGTTCCATTGTTCCTGAGCTAGATGGTCACTTGTTTACTTTCAAGCCTTAAAGACTCCAGAGGTTATGTCTTTTGATAACTGGGCAACATCTGCTTTCTTTACCACATTTGCTTGTGCGTACATTTGTCATCAGCAATCATATTAGGAATGTGACTATGCGATGTTATGATTTTTAGTTCTTTGATGCGTGATAACTGATCCCTTTAACACCTCATGGTCACACAAGCTGGTGTGCTTCTTCCATGTGGGCTTTGTTGCTTCTGAGCTAGATGGCCACTTGTTTCCTTTCAAACCTTGAAGGTCCCAGATGCTATCTTTTGATAGCCAGTCACCATCAGCTTTATTCACCACTTTTGCTTATGCACACATTTGTCTTCAGTGATCATGTCAGGAAGATACATCACGGAATGCCAAATTGTTCTTGTACTGAAGAAGTACTTGAGTGGAGGCTAAATGTTCATCTGCTGTCATAATACTAACCCTATAGGTATATACACATAGATCTATTTACCCATCATCATATATAAATATATTCACCTATGAACATGCCTGTATTTAGACCTCTATAAATTTCCTTTAGCCCCCAGTTCTTTCCTCTATTTTCTTTCACTTTCCTCTTGTCCCACTATCTTGCTCAGCCTCCATTGGGGTTTTAGTATTTTCTCTCCATTACATTATTGGGCCTCTGACACCCAACTTGTCACTGAGTTTGAATCACTTGTTGTTCCCTTATCCCTTGGTGGGTTATTAGGATGAATTGATTTTTTTTCATACATATTGTTATCTCTTCAGGTCTATCTAGATAAAATAGGCTGAATGAACAGTCTGGAGGAGGAAACAATGGAATTGATGGTTCCAGGAAAGGTGGGGAAAAGGAGGTGGTGTAGTTTTTATTTTGCAACATGCAGAAGTTGAGAGTTGTCAAATTGGAAAAAAATACATCTTAAAATAAACCTATCTTTGTCAAGATGTGTTTATGTCCTTTTTGTTATTTGCTTTTAGCTAATGTTTCACTTAAGATTTTAGCATGTACATTCTGAAGATTTATTACCTCAAGTCTTTCTCTTACTTTCCTTCTCTAGTTATAATATCAAGTTATAGTCATAAAATAAGTTTAGGAGTGCTTTTTGTTTCTGTTCTTTCTCAATTATATGTCCCCAGCAGATATAATAAATCTTAATTATTTAACTTTCTGAAACTGTTTTCTTAGTGGAAAAACTTAGATAAAACTTTTATTATCCTTACTTGTCCTAAATAATTTTCTAATTCTTGTGCCACAATTTTCATTTCATATTTTTCTAGACATCTTATTATTTTCTCAATTTTCAGTTTATTAATGAGTGGATGAAGACATCCATTTTAATCTCTGAAGCTTTCTAGATAATCACCTTTCTTATTTCACGTTTGCAATTTTGTTTTCATTTCTCACTTTTTTCTTGAAAAAAATATTCCTGGAGGGGTTTTTCAACTTCATGAAAGGACTTAAAAATATTAACCAAAAATTTCCTTATCTTTTAGTCTGATTTTTCATGACATTTTTAAGTTGCCTCAGATTCATCAATTTACTAGTCTTTTAAAAAAATGTGTTCTTACTCTCTCTTGCATTATTGCCTAAATTCACTTCTTTCTGGCTTTATTTTGTGTCATTATCCACCCTTCTACCTACTTTCTTTTTCCTCTCCAGCATTTCAAAACCGTGTTTTCCACATGTATTTTCTTCTTTAAAGTAAAAGATGAAGCGTTTTTTACTTCTGAGTTCTCCTTAACCTGCTCCAATGTAGTTCATAGGTACCTTAGCTTGTTCTTATTATTAATGTGTTTATACCTGGAACAGTTTTTTACTCCATCTATATTTATCTTAATTATTACTTGAAATTATTTTTAAATTATTATTCTTAAAATCTGTAAAACCATTGTACAGCCAGACAATGTTAATCTTTTTCTATATGTATTAGAAATGAATATTATTCAGTTGTCAAACACAGAACCAAAAATGAAACTCTCTATCATGAAGCCAATCCTGATTAGCTGTAAAACTATAATAACAAGTGGAATTGCCCCAGTGGATATCTGTCTGGGATGGTAAATCTTTACAGAACTAAAAAGTTCCATTTTTCTCTTTCTGAGGGACTGGTGGCTTCAAACTTATGTTCTTCTGGTTAATAGCCCAAGTACATAAACCATGAGGTCACTAGGGCTTCTGCCACTGTGAAAAATGCTTCAAATGTCTTGATATAGTGCTGAACTTGTTCAGTTCTGCTTATATTGTTTTCAAGGTTTTTGTTTTGTTTTCGTTTAGGGGGGGGGGACATCACTGCATTCAGGTGGGAATGGGAGGCCTAGACTTGCTCCTGGAGAGCTGCTGCTGGATTTGAACTGCCAACCCAGTGGGCTGCAGTCCCACACTCAACCACTACTCCACCAGGTCTCAACCTGTTTTCAAGTTGTACATTAAAATATTTGAAACTTTCCTACCGTTTAGATACAAGTATCGATCTGTTATATCTAATTGAGCCCCTTTTAGATCATGGTCTTTTTTATCTCCAGTCTAATTGATTGTGTATGATAAAATTTGTTTTCTTCCGCCTCAGCCTCTTCTCTATTATTTAAAACTACAGAACTTTCTGTTTGGGTGTTTGATTTGATTTATTTTGTCTTTTGTCTGTTTTATACTACACAGCCCAAACTTTGTCAGATACAGGCTGGCCACTCTTAGGTGCTACTGATTTGATAGTGATTCATAGTGACCTTATTCAACAGAGTAGAATCATTTCTTGGGTTTTTCTAGGTCTTTTCTTCAGAAGAGTCACTAACTCAAAAACTCCATCGAGTCATTTCTGACCACTAGACAGTCTGCAAGAGAAAGATAAGACTTCTTGTCCCAGGAGGAGTTACAGTCTCAAAAACTCATAGGGCCATTTCTACTCTCTCCTATCAGGTCATTATGAGCCAAAGACTCACTATGTGGATTCAATCTGTAGCCCTTTGGGTTAGTAAGAGAGCATTGCATTCCACTACCACACAGTATGAACCAGCAGTTACGGATTATCTACTACAGATTGCTGCCAATTCATCTTTGACTCACAGGCATCAAAGTTGAACTGTACATTATGGAATTTTCAATGGCTGAATTTTCAATGGCAGAAATACCATTAGACCTTCTCTGAGGCCATGTATAGGTGGACTGAAAGTCCCAAACTTTCTATTAGCACCATGTCATGTGAAATCTATCTGGGAAGACATTTCTAGCCAAAGCAGTAAGTTTGCCTATCATTTGTTTTTCTTAGTAAAAAAATAAAAACCTCTCCTGCACTCATCCACTTAATTCATAGCACTATAAAGATCCCGGGTCCTTGGGAGTGAAAAGATATCACAAAAACTTATATGTTGTTTAGACACCATATTTTTTGCCTATTTCTTGCACGCCATCAAAAACAATCTCTGTACCTCTTCAGTGTATATTATGTCAAACTACTTATATTCTTAAATTTATTTTGGAGCATTTATAACTCTCAAATGTCTGAACAGAAAATCATTCCCCAAATAGTAGTCCTTCAGGCTGGCATTTGTAAACAAACAAGTTTTGCTTCTTTTTCAGTCCTTTGAATTTCTCTTCAAACAATGAGGTATCTGTAAAAACATATGAAACACATGATGTATATGAAGAGAGTAGTCAGCACACTCACATTTGGATTGCACATATTTTTGATTCAACTGAACTTTTAATAATTAGTTATTGAATATCCTGTGCTATTTCCTTTTCTATTATCAAAGGTAGAGTTTCTCAACAAGTTTATATTTGAAAAATGTGATTTACCTTGTCCTACTTCCTAGAAATCGCATTTCTTGCCAATTGGTTTTATATAATAATATATTATATTATTCAGAAGACTTTTAATAACTTTAACACACTTCAGTTTTCTTGTGTTTTTGGAGAATCTTGCTCAGACTCAGTCTTCTAGGTCATCAGCATACAAAAAAGTTGAAGTATTGCTTCTTTGTATTCATTTATCTTAGAAATGTGTGGAAATAAGTTTTTGTGGATTATTGTTCTCAAGTAAGTAACACAAATAATCTGAGCTTCCCAGTGTTAAGAAAAATAAATCTCATAAATTTAATAGAAGCAGACATTATTTCTGTCAGCATTTTCAAGAAATTATAGTGATACTTAATGTTGCTGTTGAGGGAGATCAGCCTATTGGATTCACTCTCGGCAAGGAAGTGAAAACACGATTTGGCATGATTTCTTTCAGGGATTTCTCTGCTGGTACAAAGTACAAAAGAAGCTACACAAGTAGACAGTGCAGTTTTTAAATGATGAGCACATTTCAGATTAAACACTCTATACTTGCTTCTCTCCAGAAGTGGGGTATGAAGACTATCTGAATTTGTAAAGTAATTCATCTCACTGTGAAAAGAGTGGCCTTTGCAGAATAACCACCCCCTTCCAAATAAACTGTGTTTGGCTGGATCCTCAAGAGGAGCAAAACTGATGACACATATATGACACACAATGCAAATTCATCCATTCTTCTTTGGTCTTCGTGGCTCATTTCTCAGCTCTCATGTGTCTGATCAAGCATCAGGAAAGCTTGGTGACAGCATCTGGGTAGGCCACGTATGCTTTTAGGGCCATGGATATTGCAGATAAGTAGAGGAAAGCAGAAGATTTGAAGTCAGAATGGTTCTATTCTGATTCCTTAATTAATCATGTGTGCAGTTTAAGGCAAGTTTCTTAAAGTTTATATGTCTTTGGTCTCTCCCAGGAAGAACAATACTTACTACATATAATTGTGGTGAGGAAGAAAGGGATTTTAATATGCTTTGCTAGGGAACATAAACAATTACAGCATTTTCTACTACTGAAAATTTTCGTGGCTTACACCCATCCAAGAGGCACCTTGAAAAATAGATTTGGAAATTATCCCAAGGTCACAATCATGAAAATCTTTTGGAGAAATACTACTCAACACCCATGAATTGAAGATGATTTTGAAATGACTGTATAACAATTACCATCAACAATAACCCAGAACCTCAAATTTTATATCCTGAGACTGCACCTTCAGAGGCAGCATCATTAGATCAGAGTTACAAAGGCTGGCTGGGACATAGAGAGACTTCTTCTCCATTGGAGAAAATGTGTCTATTTGTGAGCATAATATCTTTTTCTGGGAGCTGGCGTCTTCTCAGAACACATACAAAATATGCAGCCTGGCCAGGCTGGTCCTATGACCACTCTTGCTGAAGCAGACTTTCTTATTTTGCTGGCAGTCCATAGTACTCTGCAATAATTTTGTCAACACCGTAACTCAAATACATCAATTTTTTGCAGTCTTCCATATTCATTCATGAACATTTGGTGATTAAAAATATCATGTTTGGGGTCAGGAATGTCTGAATGCTCAAAATGACATATTTTCTCTTTAACATTTGAAAACATGTAAGAGAATGTAAAAGAATCCAGGCTGCATTAACAATGCAGATAAAGAGAAAACATAGCAACATTGTACTAGGGACCTGTGTCAATCTGGGCAGGCTAGAGAAACAAATCCATAGAAACTCATATGTGTATGAGTGACATCATCACCTGATGTCATATTAAAATAATCACGGGACTTTATTCTGAATTAAAAAAAAAAAACACTTCCGTATCTAAGCATGAAAGGAGTCTTGTCAGGGAAGGACCATCACGTTAGTGTAACTCCAATGCTGACACTCACTTTCCCAACCAGCCACCAGTCAACTCACTGCCAAGTCTGTTTCCACTCCATTGAGACCCTGTAGAACAGGATAGAACTGCCTCTGTGGCTTTACAAGACTGTACCTCTTTACGGGGTAGCAAACTTCATCCTTTTCCCAAGGAATGATGTGTAGTTTCAAATTGATGACAGTGATAAGCAGTCCAGCATGCAACCACTATGTCAACAGGGTTCCTTAACATCAAAACTGTATGAAGCAAGTGATTAACAGCACATGCACCAAGCTTGTTTTGGCTTATATCAAATCTGATTGACCTATGTTTATTTTTGGCATCACTGCCTTCTGGTAGGAGTAGGAGGCCCAGCCTTGCTCACAGAAAGCTGCTGCTTGATTTGAACCACCAAGTCAGTGGGACACAGTCCCGCACTCAACCACTATGCCACCGAGGCTCAGCCTCGACCTATATAACTATACTTTCATTCGCCCTAAATCTCTTTGAATCATTCTTCCTCATAATGACTGTGTGCGCCTGAGCAGAATTGTGTTCTCCACAGGCTATTCAAAACCTTCCTCTTCAGTGGTAGAGCTACCAGCTTTTTCCTATGTCTTTGCATGGACTTGGACCACCAACGTTTTTGGTAGATCAAATTCTTCATGCCACTTAGGGACTCTGATTATACTTTGTATACCCTTAAGTAATTGACATTTTTTTTGCTCAACTATAGGGTTTGAATAAGTAGGGACACATATTCATGTATTTATCACATTCTGTGTATATATAAAGTCCATACATATATTTACTTGAATATATTAATATGTTCATGCATGACTTTAACCAAATTCACTATAATCAAGTCAATCCAAACTATAAGAAACCCTGTAAAACAGAATTGAAATTCTGTAACCTTTTTAAGGCTGTAATTTTCACGGCATAGCATTGAGCTGGGTTTTGCTGTCTCATACATAATATTTAACAGCAATGACAACAGCACTCTATACATAATTAGACTGCCACAACTTTCTCCTGCAAAAAACTTGTTCATTGTGCCAACAAGACTCCTCCTAGGTATATTTATATCTAAATTTCTCACTAAAGGAGTAGTTTATCTTATGTCATTTATTTTGAAAACCAATATTCAGTATAATACTTAGAATAGATTAGGTGATCTATAAATGTGTCCTTCTGTCCAGAAATCTTTGCTGATTTAGCTCCACTTTATAGCTTAACAGATTTAAATATAACAAATATCTCCATGAAAATGAGGTTGAAAATTTAAGAAGTTGACATTAACAAGTAGAAATGAATTTCATTGTTTTTCATTGGAACAAAGCCCTATCAAAGATGTACAGGAAAACCAAGTCTTCTTTTAAAATTTTGCATTTCAAGAAGTCTTAGAGGTAGTGTTAACTATCCATTTAACTACCAAATATAAGGTCAAGATTTGAATCCACCAGTCAGTCACTTAACAGAGAAAGATGGAGGTGTCTGTTCCTGTAAAGATTTCAAATTTCAAAAACAAAGAAGGCAGTTCTCTTTGAGTTAAAATCAACTTGACGTCAGTGAATTTGAGTGTCTTTGTTTTTTATTGTCAATTGGTTGAAAGCTTACAGAACATATTAATTTTCCATTCAAACATTCATACACATTTTGTGTTATCTCATTCAGTACAATCCCTACAATATAATATTGCAAATTCTCTTGGTGGTTCCTTTAAAAATGGCTCTTCAATATGCCATTACTATTTTATCTAGTCTCAAATTTCTTGTGTTGCTACAGCTGAATTAATCATGACCTAGTTCTTCAAAATCCTCAAAATTGTCCCTATGCCTGAACCCTTTGTGAAAGCCACTGCATCTATCCATTTCCTAAAGGTCCTTCATCTTTTTCACTCTCACTTTACCAAGCATGAAGCCCTTCTCTAGGCACTGACAATTCCTGATAACATGTCCAAAGTATGTAAGTTGAAACCTTGCAATCACACTTCTAAGGACCACTCTGTCTGTACTTCTGAGGCAGATTGATTTGTCCTTTTAGAAGTTCATATTCTTACCAAGGACCACAATTCAAATGCATCATCAGTTCCATGGTTCTTCTTTATCAAATTCCAACTTTCACATGTATGGAAGCAAAGGAAAATGACATGGTTTAGGTAAAACAAACCATGGTCCTCAAAGTAACAACCTTGATTTTCAATATTCTAAAGGGGTCTTATACAGCAGTTGTACCGATGCAAGCTGACTTGATCTCTTGTCAGATGCTTCTATGAGCATTGAAACATTGGTGGATACAAGGAAGACAAAATCCTTGACAACTTCAACCTTTTCTCCATTTATCATGGTGTTGTTACAGGTCCAGTTTTGAGAATTTTGGTCTTAACATTGAATTGTGATCCATACTGAAGGGTAACATCCTTGATCTTCATTACCAAATGTTTCAAGCCCTTCTTACTTACAGACAGCTAGTTTGTGTCACCTACATGTTGTGGATTGTTAATAAGTCTTTTGCTAATCCTGATATACCATACTCTTCTTCATGGAAGCCAGTTCCATTGATGGTTTGTTCAGCATACAGATTGGACAAGTATTGTGAGAATACAAACCTGACAAGGCTTTTTTTTTAAGCCACATAGCATTCCCTTTTCCATTCTCATAACTGCCCCTTGATATATGCACAAGTTCCTCATGGGCACAATGACATATTCTGATCTAGAGTTCTCATTCTCAAGCTTAGCCACAGTTTGTTAAAGCCCACGTTGTAGAATGGCTTGGCATAGTCAATAAAATAGAAGTAAAAGCTGTCTATCTCACACTTAACAGTATTAAGCATGGGCAATTGGGCAGGAAACAGACCAAATCCAAGGATATATATGTCATTCCAGTACAATAAGGAAAAAGCAGGGGCATGTAGGGAGAAGTGCGGGAAAGGGAGGGAGACAGTTGCACTGGGGAAGTAGGGCCCTAATCTACCCAGGGATTGATAGTCTTTATGTCTCCAAAGAAATGGGAGGGGTGTGCAGATCCCACCATGGCATGACAAACCTTGAGGGCAACATAGCCACCTGGAGCAACTCATGAACAGAGAGCTCTACAGGGTCAGCCCCAATCAGAGCCAAATTGACCCCCTGAATAGAAGTATGTGCCACAGAGAACAGCACTAAACCCACAAGATGAGCAGAGGGGCTATCATGTCTCCCCCAGAGAGAAAGAAATCAATGAGGAAAAAAAAAACAGATAGCAGAGACTAGAACCCAAACTATCACACCAAATCCTTAGAAGGACATCCCTGCGTGGAGGTGCTAAGGCACAAAGAGGACTATAGGATTGACAATAGAGGGAGACATTATATCCCCTCACTGGAGCATACCAAGACAGAGGACAATACTGGGGGCACACAGCGGGGAATAAGTCTACTCTGACAACCACCTGGCCCCTATCTCTTAATGACTCTTTCTTCATGAATGTTTGCCTTGATGTCTTCCCAAAGTTCATCAGATTTTCTTTCACTAGTGTTCAATATATCATAACTGTTATTTAGATGCTCTCAAAACTCAGGTAAAATAGCTTGTAAGTAGTATTTTGAGTCAAGTGAACTTGCTTTAATTTATTTACCTGTAACCTCAACTTTCATATGAGCAATTTGTGGCCTGTTTTATAGTAAGCCCCATTTTGATATTTGGCTTCAGGTTTTGATATTGAGTTCTTTTGGCATATCTTCTCACAAATATAGTCCATTTCATTTCTCTATATTCATTTTGAAGAAGTTTATGTATTTATCTTTTATTGTTAAAAAAGTATTTGTTATTAATAAGTTATTGGTCTTTCAAAGTCCTATCACACTATCTCCAGCTTTGTTTTTCTCACCAAGTCCATATTGAAAATACTTTCCTTCCACTTTGTTTTCAACTTTTGCCTTCCAATTGCCATTAATTATCAATACACCCTAATTGCATGTTTAGTCATTTTCAGTTTGAAGTTATTAGTAGAATTCTTCAATTTCTTTATCATTACCTTTTGTGGTTGGTGTGTAAAGTAGAGTAATAGTGTATTGACTGGGGTTCCTTGAAAGTGGATCGAAATAATCTGATCACAGACAACATTGCACTTCATGATTGATTTTGCAATGCCCTTTTTGCCAGTGTCACTTTATTCCTCTCTGTTGTATTATTCCTGGCATAGTAAACCATGTGATTTCCTAATTGAAATGGTCAATACCAGTTTTTTTCAGCCCTGTAATACCTTGCATATTGAACCTTATGTGTTCCATTTCATGGGACCACTTTTAATTTCCTAGATACATGCTTTGTAAGTACCAATCTTTGTAAGTTTTTTGCAGTTGTTCCTCCTCACCTTGAGTCATATCCCATACATAAATGAAAATCCTGAAGGGCCCACACCACATACTTTACCTGACTCACCTTCTCATGGTCGACGCCACACCAGAAAAAGAGTTCTTTCTCCATTATATTTCAAGTGCCCCTCCCCAACTCAAGGGGCCCATCTTCCAGCACTATATCAAAAACTGTTCTGCTTCTAGTCATTCAATGTTTAGTTCAATTTGAAAATAGTATGACCAAAATAAAAATTAACCACTAAGAAACTGTAGCTTACTTCATGAAGAAACAAAGAAACAAAAGCTATAAAACGACAGACTTAGTCAATGTACTTTGAACCTCAGGCTGATAGGCTGATAATAAAACCTCAGGCTGATAATAAAAAGGTCCCTCTTCTCAGTTGGGAAAAGAACATGTCTAAGAAGACTCATTTTGGATGAGTCCCAATAAAAGAACACCTTGTCCTAATACAAGAACTCCCTCAATACAAGAACACCTTGTTGTAATAATTCAACAGTCTGAGGTGCTCACCTTCCCAATGCTATAGCTGAACATAAAGCTGGTGCATATGCAAAAGTGGTGAAGAAAGCTGATGGTGTCCAACCATCAAGGGATATAGAGCCTGGGGCCTTAAAGGCTTGGAGATAAACAAGCAGCCATCTAACTCAGAAGCAACAAAGCCCACGTGGAAGAAGCACAATAGCTTGGGTGATCACAAAGTGTTGAGGGGAGCAGTATCAGGTATCAAAGAACAAAATATAATATCATTGTGAACGAGGGGGAGTGCAGAGTGGAGATCCAAAGTCCATCTGTAGGCAACTGGACATTCCTTCACAGAAGGCTCAGGTAGGGGACAAGACAGTCAGAGTGAAGTGCAGCAATGATGAAACATACAATGTTCCTCTAGTTCTGAGATGTTTCCTCCACCCCATCCCCACACTATCATGTTCCCAATTCTACCTTACACTGCTACAGATAGGAACTGTAAACACAGGGAATTCAAGACAGAAGAACCCCTCAGGACCAGTGGTGAGAAGGGTGATAATGGGAGGGTGGAGGAAAGATGGGGTAGAAAAGAGAATAGGTTGCAAAGATCATCATATAACCTCCTCCCTGGGAGATGAACAGTGGAG
This sequence comes from Nesogale talazaci, assembly GCA_004026705.1. Taxonomy (NCBI): domain Eukaryota; kingdom Metazoa; phylum Chordata; class Mammalia; order Afrosoricida; family Tenrecidae; genus Nesogale; species Nesogale talazaci. Next base: position 79,828 of record PVJH01008320.1, read on the forward strand.
TAGTGGGTGATATCATAGGGTATAAGATATGACAAAATAATAATAATAATAAATTATCAAGGGATCATGGGGGAGGAGGGAGCAAGGGGAGGGAAAATGAGGAGTGGATACCAGGAGCTCAAGTAGAAAACAAGTGTTTTGAGAACAATGAGTAAAGCAAATGTACAAAAATGCTTGACACAGTAGATTTATGTGCAGATTGTGATGAGTTGTATGAGAAAAAAAATGTTGTATGAACTCCCAATAAAATGATTTTTAAAAAAACAAGGGAGGGTGGAGCCCCGGTGGCATAAGTGGTTGAGTGTGGGCCTGCGGCCCACTGGCTTGGCGGTTCAAATCCAGCAGCGGCTTTCAGGAGCATCATTGGGTAGTGCCCACAACCACCAAAGGCAGTGATGCCCACCCCCCCCCAAAAAAAAACCAAGTGAATTACAAATTGTTGTACACATAATTCTGGTGTAGTAGACTTCTAGACATGGATGGATACATGAGCAATCTGAAAAAGTGTGGGCAGAAGAATGGAAGTGTGCCCAGGAATATGTTTAGATAGATAGATTTGACAAAGGATATTTTTATATGTATCATGATCTTTGTAGCAAACATATTCACAGATTTGGTAGAGCATAGGGGGCTAAGTTTTGAGAACTTCTTAGCTATCGCCAAATAACTTGAGCTAATGGATTGCTAGCCATGGGGACTTGGGGGACATTAATGTCAATTAACATAAGATAGACCACAAAAAGAATGTCCTACTGGGGTATTAACAGCTAGAGACAACCATTGAAGGTGAAATGATTGGTCTATTTCTTTCCAGAGTAAAAAAGTTGAAGACAGTTGTAAAAATTAGTCTAGTGGATTAACAGCTCAGACAAACATCAGTTTCCATGTCTTTGAGACCAGAATTAAATGACGCCTGGCCACTGCTAAAACCTGCTATAAAAGAGATCACATTATAAAATCCTGGAAAATGTAGAGGGAACATCATAAAAGAGACCTGGCTTACTGGTTGGATAGAGACTGGTGGAATGCCCACATCAATGACCTTTTTCATTCATCAAGCCTAGAAATGAACTCACCACCATGGCTCAATTTGCTGACAAGCAATAGGCATGTCTGTATTGGGAACAGTGGTGCTGGGAGGCAGCTCCTCTTAGAATATTCAACCATTTCAGGTTCAAAAGAAGGCAGCATTGACTTAAAGGGAAGTATTAAGCAAGAAGGAGAATGGAAACACAGGGAGGTACTTTAACACAAATGATGATACACTGTGCATTAAATTCAATGAGATGAAACAAAATGTACCTGGGTTGTTGAACGAAGGGTTCAAAAAGAAGACTGGAAACACAGAGAGGTAGTGGAATAAATATGCTAAACTCTGTGGATTGGAATCTAATTAGCTGAAGAAAATGTGCATGGATTGTTGAATTCAAGTAAAGAAATGGGAAAAATAATAGGTGTTGCATTCCAGAAATGGAAAAGATAACACAACCAAATTAAACAGGGAAGTAAAATGTAATGGTCAAGGGGAAGATGAAAAGTGGACAGGGTCTCCAAATAATGAACAAGCAATGAAGTCAATCTCCTCAATAAGGCCAAGCAAGGTAGGAAGTACAGGAAAGGGCACATTTAGGGATTAACTGAGCACAAAAGAGGAGAGTGGCACAAGCGGTTACACTTGATTTAAAGGGTGACGATTTTTTTGCCATTTTATTTTATTTTATTTTAAATCATTTTATTGGGGATTCCTACTAATATTATATTATAAATTATTATATTATAAATTATTATATTGTATATTATGTCAAGCATCTTCATACGCCTGCTGCCATCATCATTCTCCAGATATCTGCTTTTCCACTTGAGCCCTTGATATCAGCTTCTCATTCTTTCCCCTCCATCCTTGCTACCCTCTCCCCCACCAACCCTCAAGATTTTATAAATTATTATTGTTTTGTCATTTCTTACACTGCCCAATGTCTCACCCACTCTTCTGATGTCTGTCCTCCAGATAAGAGATTATGTGTAGATCCTTGTAGTTGGCTCTCTCTCTCTCTCTCTCTCTCTCTCTCTCTCTCTCTCTCTCTCTCCACCCACTTCCCTCCACCCATCCAATAACTCCACTCTCACCACTGGCCTGAGGGGTTCATCTATCTTGGGTTCCCCATATTTCCAGTTGTGGTGCTGTGGTGACCAGAAGGTCATCAGTTTGAAACCATCAAGTGCTTTTTGGAAGAAATGTAAGGCTCTTCTCCAATAAGGAGTTAGTCTCCAAAAACCACAGGGACAGTTATACCCTGTCCTGCAGGACTCCTAGGAGTGAAAATGGACTTGATGACAATGAGTTTGGTAATTTGGGATTGGTGCTTCAGAAGCAAGACCACTTGACCTGCTTCTGAAAGCCCTTAATTGTGAAAATACCATCCTGTGAAATTTTATGTTGTGTCATTGGGTGAGTCCCAGAATTTACTTGAAGGCAGTATCTTGCTGTTTGTTTATTCATTTTTAAAGGGAAATAATAAAAATATAACTTATTTGAATCTAGGCAAATATATGCAAAGGGACTACAAAGAATTCATTGAAAAGTGGGTTGGGTCAGAAGATAATTTAGTGTTTCCATTAAATTTTTGAGATCTTTCTTTTCTTCCTAGAGCTGGGGGAGTCAAAAACTTAACAGGAAAGTATAATAAGAAAGAAAAATTAAAAGTGTTCAGCTGGAAATCCTAAGTGAATAATTCAAGGTGAGAAGGTTTCTCTTTATTTCTCCTGATAGAGTTCCCCACACAGAAGACCAAGTATTACAAAAGGACATTTAGAACTTCATTTTGGTGTAAAAGTAATTGAACACATTGAACATTATTGCTAGACTAATTAATGGGTATTTCAGGAAGCCCAGCTATATGTAGCATATGCGCAGCATTATAATTAAAAGAGGAGGAAGAAAGCTGTACAACCTGAGAAAAAATCAATGCAGCAGAGGGCTGATCCTCCTGAAGATGTGCCTGATAATGTTTGGTTTCAAGGTCGCTATGTTTCAGGGCCTTGGGCCTCTGCCAACTTTATATAGCGCTCCGTTTGCATCCTTAGCAAGTAGAATTATACCTCCTCTGTCTAGACCGGTGTTCTCCAATATTTCACTAGCAACATTCAAACAATATTCAAACATTTATATCTGTTATTTTGAAATAACATAAATAATATAAATATTTAATTTATATAGCTTGGGAAGCCATAGCAATTACTATTGTTAATTATAAATGTGATTATTATGGGAAATGGCTGAAGATGAAGTTTAAGACAAGGACAGAAAAGCACAACTGTTGACTGCTTGCAGATTGGGCACGTAGCAGTGGCCATAGCTAAGTCAGTCTTAATGAGTGGAAGTCCACATTGTTGAGATCACACACATCCTCCATGTATGCTTTGCTGATGGACACATTGGCCAAAGAAAGAGTGACTGGAGAAAAAGACATGACTGGTTTACATGGTAAATGCAATCAAGTTCATTGTCTAAGTTCCACTTTTTAGAGATAACTTTTTGAAAAGTGTTCACATGGGACATAAATCTCTTCAGCTATTTAGTCCACTGAGAGAGTTCTATCTGCATACCTCTTTCCACACCTTCTTTCCACCAATTTTTCAATCACGTGATTTCCAAGTCCAGGATCATCTGTCCAAGCCACTGGCCACTGCCCACTGCCCACGAATCAAACATACGGTCACACATTCTGCTATTTCTCCTTCTAGGCAAACTGAATAAACAGGTGTCCTTTAGGAGAATTTTCCTTCACCACTATCCTTCAGGGAGATCCAGAAAGAAACTGTGGGACTACAGCTATCTTTTCTCAAGTGGTACCTAAATATCATGCAGACTCATTGGTCAATCAGCATAAGTTTTCAGTTCCTTGGTTAATTTATTATAGCCAAATCCTTGTAAGGACACAGAGGCAGACTGAGAAAAAAGATATTTGAGTCAATTCTTCATGCATTTGCTTGTATCTTCAGGTTCTGCTCTAGTCTGAACTCTTGAATTACTATTTATGCAGATACAAACTTAAAAGAATAGGTTAATACAAAAGTTAAAATAATAAACAATGTATTGTTTGGGGAAAAACTTTTCCAACGACACTTTTAGGTTTTAAAAAGTCAGGATCACATAATGCTTTGTAAAAATTAATATCTAAGATTCACTTAAGAGTTCTGGTGACATAGTGATGATACCATGGACTATGATTCACAAGTTCAACAGTCCAAAACCACCAGATCCTCTGTTGCATAAGCTTTATAACCCTGCAAACAGTATTTCTATCTTTTTCTACAGCATCAACCTGATGGCTGCAATAGAAGGTGCACGTGACTCATGCCATGATATGTTCCATCTTAATCATCTCATATGCATGTGAAAGCTAGCAATGATAAGAAAACCAAAGAGCATTTGATGCTTTTAAGTTATTGCTTTAGTAAATAAGATTAAATATAGCATGAACTGCAAGAAGAATGAATGGGTGTGTGTCTTGGAAGAAGTAAAGCCAGCCAGAACACTTAGAGAGAAGGATGCTGTGCCTTTTCCAGCACACAGTTTGGACCTTTTAGCAGGAGGGTTCAGACCATGAAGAATGACCTACAGTGTCTGCGAAAAGGAAGAAAACCCTCCTTGTGATAAAATGACACAGATGTTTCCAAAATGGAATCAAACATGGCAATGATTCTGAAGATGGGAGGGGACCAGGCTTTTTGCTTTCTATCCATTGTTTTGTTCATAGATTGGGTCGCTATGATTCAGCACTTACTAGAAAGCATGGAACAACAAATATGTTTTTCAGGGTCTTCTAAGTGCAGAACCAGAAAATGAATGATCAGAGGAAGTTAACGTTTTCTTTTCACTCCTACTGAGATGAATCCGACTCATAGTAATCTGATATAACAGAGTAGAACTACCCCTGTGCATTTCTGAGCCTGTAACTCTTTATGGGAGTATAACTCTTTATCTGTTTTCTTTGAAGTGACAAGTGGTTTTAAACTTCTGACCTTGGCAATAGCAGCCCAAGGTGTAACCCACTACTCCATCAGACTTCCTCTATACAGATTAGATGGAACCATTTCCTATGCCTACCCCAATAAAAATTCCAGAACCTACTTGAGATGACACAATCTACTGGATGGCAGAGGATTTTACACAGATAAATATATAGGTTTTATTTGTAAAGTGTCAAAGTAGTATACATCAAAGACATTTTTTGTAAGTGTAATTTGATTCTCTGAAGTTGAATAAAGTTGAAGAATTTGGATCAATGTTTAGCACTCACGGTTTCTATCTCACAGAGCACCAGCTACTTTGAGAATGAGCTTCTCCCTAATCCATCTTGTATCCCCCTTAGTCTGGTTGATAAAAGGCAAGACATCAATCAGGAAAGAGGATAACTAGCTAGTGCTATAGGGAGAAATATGGACACCGTAGGAAGAACATGAAACCATTATGGAATAACTTGAGTTTGGATGAGCATAGGTCAAAAGCATTACTTCTTGAAAAATGTCACTGCCATGGAAATCAGACTCTTGATTGCATGGATTTTGTTTCATTTTGAAAGTTTCGAACTTCATCTCTTTTAGCAACTCACACACACAATTTAAGCTCTGCTATGTAAATGCACAACTCCAAACTTTAGGCCCAGAAAAAAAAACAATTCATTTGATTCGCTTTTAAAGCTTGCATACCCAGTATACCTGCGTGTTCTATATACATTTCCGTTCTCTGAAAATGGTTTCAGAATTAACTCTGCTAACCAGGGTGACCTCAAAAATTGCTCACATTTCCTTCTTCTTCCATGCTTCCTACCTCTCTCTAGTAATGAAGTTTTTCTTTCCTTTTATTCTTACATCAGAGTTTCTTTATCTCCAGGAATATAAGTAAGGGGTTAAAGAAATAGTGTTTGTGGATCCTGTTGACAAAGATCTAAATATTGATTTCTTCTCTTCAGCATGTCCTCTTGAAAAGTGACCACACCCTTGTGAGTCTCATTATATTTACTGGGAAATTCAGGTACAGCTAAAAGCTTTTCTGCATTCTGGAGGTAATTATCTCAAAATGAATGAGCTGCTTGGTGTAGGTTAAATGCTCAATAAAATTCAGCTATTATGATTACTATTTTGATTTATAAACAATAAACTAAAAAAGTAAAGTTACAAGTACACATAGGACAAATATTGCGTATACCGTTCCAAATTGTATTTTAACAAATAAAATGTGCATCTATTTCTATTTTCCATAGCAAGACATTGTCTGACATCTAAAAATCACAATTGATGTTTTCAGGTTTAGCCGAGTGATTGAACATTAACTGCCCCTCTGTCTAATACATTCTATTTTACTTCATACTTCATTGCATTTGCATTGACATTTGTTCTAACATGAACTAAAGATACAGAAGAGAGGGTAGAAGGAGATTTTGTTTGTTAGCTGAACCTAACCTCATCATACTGCATTCACAGTATGTGCATTGTTTATCCTTCATTTATTGCCTTGTACAAAATGTCTTTAAACAGCACACCCTGCTTCCAACAGTCTCTGCATCATCGCCATAGCCATCTCTCTAAAATGCAGAAAGACATTTAACCTGGATGGCCTGATCCTATGGAGCTGGATTTTACCTCTTTCTCACTTAAGCCCATTCCGAAGCAGTGCCATCTCA
>PVJH01008321.1:0-86147 GCA_004026705.1 Nesogale talazaci
ATTATTATTATTATTATTATTATTATTATTTTGGCATCACTGCACTCCGGTGGTGGGAGTAGGAGGCCCAGCCCCACTGCTGGAATTGAACCTCCATCCCAGTGGGCCGCAGTCCCGCGCACAACCACTACGCCACCGGGGCTCAGCCCAATCCTTTAATTACTTTTAACCTCCCTTTGTATCCCATTCCCTTCTACTACTCATAAAACTATAGATCTTGCCTCATGTTTAAAACTTGGGGGTCATCATTTCCAACCTCTTTTTAAAAGCATTATAGCTGTGGGATAATTTTATAGCAACACTCTTAACTGTTAATTGTGTACATTCAATATGAACTGACTCCTTTAATGGTTTTTAAAACTTTTATCTGGATATATATGTATATATATATTCCTTCATGGAAGAAATAGTTGGGATTTAATACATGTAACATGTTGCATATTTGAGAACTACCCTATATACTCGTGTATAAGCTGAGTTTTTCAGCACATATTTTTTTGAATCATTTTATTGGGAGCTTGTACAACTCACAATTCACACATCCATCCATTGGGTCAAGCACATTTGCACATTTATTGTCATCATCATTCTCAAAGCATTTATTTTCTACTTGAGCCCTTGGTATCAGCTCCTCATTTTTCCTTCCCTCCCTCACCCCATTCCTCCCAAATCCTTGATAAATTATTACTACTTTTTCATGTCTTACACTATCTGATGTCTCTCCATTGACCCACCTTTCTGTTGTCCATTCCCCACAAAGGGGCTTATATGTAGATCATTGTACTCGGTTCCCCTCTCTCCCCCACCTTTTCCTTCCCCTCATGGTATCTCTACTCTCATTATTGGTCCTGAGGGGTGTATCTGTCCTGGAGTCCCTGTGTCTCCAGCTCTGATCTGTACCAGTTTACATCCTCTGGTCTTGCCGGATTTGTAAGGTGGAATTGGAATTCTGATAGTGGGCTGGGGTGAGGTGGAGGAAGCATTAAAGAACTCAAGGAAAGTTATATGTTCATTGGTGCTGCCTGCCCCCTGACTGCCTCATCTCCTCCCCACGACCCTTCCATCAGGGGATGTCCAGTTGTCTACGATGCACTTTAGATCTGCACTCCACACTCCCCCTTATTCACAATAATATGACTTTTTATTCTTTGATGCCGGATCTTGACACTATCGATACCACATGATCACACAGGCTGGTGTGCTTCTTTCATGTCGGCTTTTGCTTCTCATCTAGATGGCCACTTGTTTATCTTCAAGCTTTTTTTTTTTAATTTTATTTTAGGCATCACTGCCCTCAGGTGGTGGGAGTAGGAGGCCCAGCCTTTGCCCCCGAGAGCCGGAATCGAACCTCCATCCCGGTGGGCCGCAGTCCCGCGCACAACCACGACGCCACCGGGGCTCAGCCCTCTTCAAGCTTTTAAGATCCCAGATGCTATATCTTTTGATATCCGCGCACCTTCAGCTTGCTTCACCACATTTGCCTATGCACCCATTTTGTCGTCAGCGATTGTGTCAGGAAGGTGAGCAAGATGGAACCAGCACATTTTTGATGCAGTTTTTGTGGTAAAATTAGGGGCCTCAGCTGATGGATGTTCAGGTCAGCTAATACGCAAGTATATATGGTAATTTAAAAATTGTTTTATTGACATGCAATCCATGTATCATACAATTCAGTGTTTAAGTATATTAAAGAGAGTTGTGCATTCATCACCTTAATAAATTTTAGAACTTAAAAAAAATTTGCATCTATTATTAGTGGATCTCTGTTTCTACTCAACTTTCCCTATGATAACCCCAAGAAACTATAATCTAGTTTCTGTCTCAATAGCTACCTATTCTGAGTTTCATATATAGAAAGTAATTCAAATTAGCCAAAAAAAAAAAAAAAAAAAAAAAAAAAAAAAAAAAAAAAAAAAAAAAAAAAAAAAAAAAAAAAAAAAAAAAAAAAAAAGAAAGAAAAAGGAAAAAGCCTAGAAACAAACTCAGAAAACACAGAACCGCAATCCAAAAGACAGCAGAATGTACTAACTAGGTAGAACAAGTTGAAGACGGGTTAAGAGGAAAAACAAATGGTAAGCTGTTTAATTTTAACCTAGTTATATCTGCAATACCCCACATTCCCACTCACTCTGGGGACAAGGCTATTCATATATATCCCTAGTGAATGGACTTAGGGAATTCAATGTAGACTTATGGTAGTTCATGTGGGGGCTTTGTAAATGGAGTCTGAGCTTTCATTGTCTTTCATAGCCTTCTTCAAACCAGGTGCTCAGAATTCAAGTTCTGTTTCAATGTTCTTCTTTAACCTTGTATTTTATTAATAATTCTTTGATCACACGGACTGGTGTGCTTCCTAGGTAGATTTAACATGTAGATGTAACATGTAGATTCTAGAATCACATAAGAATTAGTTGTTCTTTTAAAAATTATATCATTATAGATGAGGGAGAGGACAGATTGGGGACCCAAAGCCTATCTGTAGGTGAAGTGACATCCCCTTGTCGAAGGATCATGGGGAGGAGAGGAGTCATTCAGGGAACAGTGTAGCAACAATAAAATATGCACCTTTCCTGTATTTCTTAAATGCTCCCCTCCCCCCGCCACTCACACAATCATGATCCCAACTCTACCTCACAAATCCAGCTAGACCAGACGTTGTACACTGGTACAGACAGAAACCGAAAATACAGGGAATCCAGGACAGACGATGCCTTCAGGACGAGTGGTGAGAGTGGCCAGACCGGGAGGGTGGAGGGAAGGTGGAGTAGAAAGGGTAAACTGGTTACAAGGATTTACATACGGCCTCCTCCCTGGGGAAGTGGGTGATGGGAGACATTGGACACTATATGATATAACAAAATAATAATAATCTATGAATTATTAAGGATTCATGAGGGAGGGGAGAATGCAGAGAGAGGAGGGAAAAGGAACTAATACCAAAGGCTTAAGTAGAAAGCAGATGCTTTGAGATGGATGATGGCACCAAATGTACAAATGTGTTTTGCATACAATGGATGGATGTATGAATGGTGGTAAGAATTGTATGTGCCCCCAATAAAATGAATACAAATAAGAATTAGTTATTCTTAGCTTAGGGCTTATGATTCAGTGAGATCAACAAACCCATTAATATTTTCTATGACTTCCATATGTTCCTTGTCCATTTTAGAGACAGCATTATTATTTTATTGAGGAATATTATAAAACAGTGGTTCTCAACCTTCCTAATGCTGCCACCCTTTAATTCAGTTCCTCAAGTTGTGGTGACACCCCCCCCCCATCATAAAATTATTTTCATTTCTGCTACATAACTGTAATTTTGCTACTGTTGTAAATCATGTGATCCCTGTGAAAGGGTTGTTTGACCCCCAAAGAGGTCTCAACCCACAACTTGAGAACCACTATTATAAAACATTGCCATGGGACATACTATAATTCTGTTAATGGTTTCATTAAGTTTGTCAATGTATAGAATTTAAAATACTGTTGAGAAAATGAAAGTATACATTTACAGGACAGCTTCTTAAACTAAAACACATGCACAGGTTAAAAACCTAAGTCACTAGACATACACACACAATTGTCCACTCACACTCATTCCCTAAGGCAGAACTATGCGTCCTGGACTAAGACATGTCATAAAAAGCAAAACAAAAACAGAGCTCATTGCTGTTGAGTCAATGCCATCTCACAGCCATTGTACAGGACAGGAAAGAACTGCCCCTGTGAGTTTCTGAGATTCTAACTCTTTATGGGAATAAAAAGCCCATCTTTCTTCCCTAGACTGTTTGGTGGGACCCAGAATGCATAACCACTATACCACTAAGACTCCTTAAAAAAAAGGAGAGTATAAAAATAGCAAATATCAGGTAGTATTAAATTGCTAATTATTAGACACCTTCAATATAAGATATTTGAGTCAAAGTACAATAACTTCCAAATCTGCAACCTTGTGATAGCGGTCACCTGCTGCTCCTCACACTAGGGTTTTTCAACCATAAACCCAGTAGTACTTGAGTTCCTTTAATTTGCTACAAGTGTACTCAAAGTACACTCCAGTTCACTTAGTGGGGTTTCCAAATGGAATCTTGCTGGTGTGGCCTATGAAGGATGTTGTGCACCGCAAAAGCACAAAGCCTAAAGCCTAGTTGTCTATAACACTTTGCCTGGATCACCGAGGACTGAATGAAAACTAGGTCAAAAGTGCCTGATTAGAAACATATAACAAGGTGTATTCTCCCATGGGGGGGGTGTCTTTATTAATAATTCTATGCTTTTTTCTCATTGGCAAGTTGCCTCTCCTGGTGTACCCACCAATAGCAGTGAAATTACCTTTTCTGAGATAGACATGTCACTCCTCTTACCCCTGGACTTGAATTTCTGTTATGGTACCCTAAATACCCACGTAAGAGTGTATGTTGATTTGGGATGGCAGGTCTTTTGTCTCTCCTTCCAACAAGAGAAACAGATCCCGGTAGGGGTGTGTCTTCCTCTGAAGAAGTGGGTTAAATGATGCAAAAAACAGGGAGTGAGATTACAAGCTTGAGGTAGCTGTACCCCATTGCTGCTTACATGGCCTGAGAACAGATGCCTGCCTATGGAGTCATGTTTGTCCTTATAGTATTGGTGTCGTACAATATTTGACCTTTTGTGGTTGACTGATGTCTATCAGTATAATTGTATCCAGGTTCATCCTTGTCATGAGTTGCTTCATGATTTCATCAGTATTTTAAAGGGATGCATGGTATCTCACTGTTGAGTATGTACCAGTTTCTTTATTATTATTCTGATTGGCGTGTGGATTGTTTCTAGCTTCTTGCTATTTTAAACTGTGCTGGGTACATGGAAGATTATTTCTCCGTTCATATTATGTCTCTTGTTTTCTTTGGGTTATATACTCAGCAGTGGTTTTGCTGGATAATATGGGCTTTCTATTTCCAATAGTTTCAGATAGTGTCTTATCACTTTCCACAGCATTTAGACATATTTATAGACCCACTAGCAAGGTATGAGAGTTCCAGTCTTTCTGAACCCTCTTTAACAAGTGTTGTGTTTTTTTTGTGTGTTTTTTGTTTGCTTTAATTGGGCTATCATTGTACGTGTAAGGTGATATCATCATTATTTTGATTTGCATCTCCCAGATGACTAGTGATCATGAGAGCTTTTCATTATTTGTTAGTCATATAAATGTTATTTTTGGTGAATTGTCTTTTGTCTACTTTTCAATTGGATTACTTTTTTTCTTACTATGATACCACACAGTGCTATATGTTATAAAAATTAATCCCTTGTATATTGTGTAGTTGCTAAATATTTTTTCCCCAAGCCTTGGGTTCTCTTTTTACTGTCTTTTGATGAGCATAGGGTTCCAGTCACCTATTTTAATGTTTTAAAAATTATATTTGGTACTATGCTTATGCTCTCCACCTTTGTTCCTATCTTCTGGTTGATGATCTTTATAGGTTTAGGATTTACATTTTGGTCTCTGATCCATCTTGAGTTAATTTTGTATATGAGAAAGCTATCGATCCTGTTTCATAATTCTGCAGATGGCTATATAATTTTGCCAGTACCATTTGTGGAAGAGATGTTTTTTTCCCCATTTAATTTTCTTTGGCTCTTTATCAACAATCAATTGCTTGCAGGTGGATGGATTTATCTGAGTTTTCTATTCTGTTCCATTAGCCTGTTTATCTATCACTAGATCAGTACCAGACTGTTCTGACTCATGTGGCTATATAATAAATTTGGAGTCTGGATGGTGGGTGTCTCCTACTTTGTTTTTGTTCTTAAGGAGTTCCTGGATCTCTTTCCTCTCCAAATGAAGGTGGTAATTAGTTTTTCCATTTCTTTAAAGAATGACGTTTAGATTTGGATCAGAATTGCATTGTATGTATAGATTATTTTAAGAGTGTAGTACCTCATTGTGTGTATATGCCAAAGTTTTCTTTTCTTTTTAAATCATTTTATTGGGGGCTCATGCCACACTTATCACATGGAGCTGATACCAAGGGGTCAAGTAGAAAACAAATGTTTAGAGAATGATATTGGCAACAAATGTACAAATATGCTTGACACAGTGGATGTATGCATGGATTATGCTAGAGTTTTCCAATCCACTTGTCCATTGATTGAAATTAGGAGAGTTCCGATTCCTGCAATTGTGAATTTCACAACAAACAGTGGAACACAGGTTTTGGTCTATTTCTTACTTCTTCTGGGCATATGCCTGGTTGAGGGATTGCTGGGTTGTAAGGTGACTCAATTTCCTTTTGTTTTAAATATCACCAGATTTTTATATTTGTTTTAAATATCACCAGGCTTTTCACAATGGCTGTACACAGCTACAGGATCACCAACAGTGGAGGAGAGTTCCTATCTTACCACATCCCCTCCAACATTTGTTACTTTCTGTCTTTCTGATTTGGGCTAGTTGCAAGGATGTTAGGTGGTATCTCATAGTTTTTAATTTACATTTCTCTGACTGCTAATGATCAGTAGAATTTTCTCATATGTTTATTGGCCGTTCAGGTCTCCTCCCCAGTTTCACTGATTAGGTCTTTTGCCCATTTCCTCAGGGGGTTAGCTATTTTCCTCTTTTTGTAGGCTAGGAGGGTATTGTAGATTTTAGCAATAAACCCTTTCTCTGTTGTGTCATTGTTAAAAATTTTCTCCCAGTGTAAGGGTACCTTTTATTACTCTCTTGGTGAAATCTTTCGATGCACACAGGTGTTTTATCCTTAAATATCTCACGTGTTAATTTTAGCTTCATCTGTGTGTGTGCCCTTCCCTATTTTCATAGCCTATATATTCCATGCACCAAGGTTCTTAGGGTTATTCCTAATCCTTTGTTGATGGTTCTGATAGTTTTGGATTTTAATTCCAGGTCTGTGATGCACCTTCAGTTTGTTCTTGTGCTTGGGGTGAGGTAAGGGTCTTGTTTGTTTTCTACAGGTGGATCTCCATTGGTTCTAGCACCACCTGTTTAAGAGGGCATCCACTTCCCACTTGATACTCTTTAGGTCCTTGTTGAATATCAGTTGTCTATAGGCTGTTTTATTTCTGCGTTTTCTGTTCTCTTACCTTGGTCTGAGTATCTGTCATTATTCCACTACCACACAGTTTTGACCACTGTCTGTATAGTCAGTGTTGAAATCAGGTAAGGTGAGCCCTGCAATTTTGTCCTTTTTCTTGAGGAGTTCGCTCTAATTCTGCACTTCTCTGTTCATTTGAAATTGGTAATCAGTTTTTCCAATTCTTTGAAGAAGGTTGTTGGCATTTGAATCTGGATAGCACTAAACTTCTCTAGTGCCTTGAGTAAGATTGACATCTTTACTGTATTGAGTCTTCTGATCCATGAGCATGGGATATTTTTCCATTTGTGGAGGTCTCTTTAGTTTCTTGTTTTTTTTTGTTTGTTTGTTTAGATAAATCCCTAGATATTTTGGTTTTTTAGGCTATTGTGAAGGGTACTGCCTTCCTGACCTCCTCTTTGTGGTCTTGTCTGATACATATGGCAAACAATAGACTTCTGCTTATTGATCTCATATACTGCCACTCTTCTGTATTCTTCTACCACCACCAATACCATATTTTTTGGACCATAAAACACACTTTTACCCTTCCAAAAGTGCGGGGAAAACTAGGGTGTGTCTGATGGTCCAAAGATATATGATATCTCAGAACACTTTAGTATACTGGTACTATTTAGTTCAGAATATTTTTTTTTCTTGTTTTTATGGTCTAAAAAACTGGGTGTGCCTTATATGATCAGGTGTATCTTAGAGTCTGTGGAGCATTTGGGTTTTCAATGTATAGAATCATATAGTCTGCAAATAGCAATAGTTTCACCACCTTCTCTCCCAAACAGATACCTTTAATGTCCTTTCACTGCCTTATGTGATTCGCTAGGACCTCTAGTACGATGATGAAAAGAAGTGGACAGAAAGGATATGCTTAGGTGGTCCTCTTTTTGATGTTGGCTATTGGCTTCTCATAAGTAGATTTTGTTAATTTGAGGAATTCCCCTTCTGTTCCTATCTTTTTGAGTGCCTTAATAGGGACTGGGTGTTGGATGTTGTCAGAAACTTTTTGCATCTATTAATATTGTCCTGTGATTCTTATTCTTTTTCTTATCAATGTGGTGAGCAATATTGATGGATTTTTGAATGTTAAACCATTCCTGAATTCCTGGAATGAATATCACCTGATCATGATGGATGATATTTTTAATATATTTTTGTATTCTATTGGCCACTATTTTGTTAAGGATTTTCGTACCTATGTTCATTAGAGATATTGGTCTCTCACTCTCTATTCCTATGGGATCCTTGCCCTGTTTGGTCACATCAACGTTATTCTGGCTTCTTAGAATGAGTTTGCGACTTTGCTCTCATTTTCTGCGCTTTGGAATAATTTGCAGAGTATCAGTTTCAGCTCTTCCCTGAATGCTTGGTAGAATGCGCCTGTGACGCCATCTGGTCCAGGAACTTTTTTTTATTGTTAGTTTCTGGATAACCACATCTGTTTCTCCTTTGGTTGTGGGTGGTTTGAGGTTCTTGACCTCTATCTGGGATAATCTAAGGCGGGATTGTTTTCCCAGGTATTTGTCCATGTCTTCCACATTTTGAATTAAATAGAATACAGATTTTCATAGTACTCTGTGATTATCCTTTAAATCTCGAGGTCCATTGTGATTTCCATGATTTTATCCCTTTTTCTGGCTTCTTCCTTTCCTTGGTCAACTTTTCCAACAGATTGTCAATTTTATCGATCCTTTCAAAGAACCAACTTTTTGCTGAATGTATTTTTTTGCATTGTTCTCTTCCTGCTGGTTTAACTTTGATTTTTATTATTATTTTTCTTTTGCTACTGGAGGAGTTGTTCTGTTGACTCTGTTATAATTGCTTAAGATTTTGTGAGAGTATCAGTCATAAACAGCTTCCTCTGACAGCTGCTTTTGCTGTACGCCATAGGTTTTGGTGTATTATATTCTCATTCTCTTTAGTTTCTATAGTTTTATTTTCCTCTCTAATTTGGGACCGTACCCATTCATGTCACAGAGGATTGTTTCCATTCTCCAGTTGCTTACTCTTGATTTTTTTAGTCATCCTTTTGTTGATCTCCAGCTGTATAACTTGGTGATCAGAGACAGACATCTGAGGGACCTCTATGTGTCTGGGTTTATCCAGGTCGACTTATGCCCCCTTATGTGGTCTATTTTCAAATACAAGCCAAGCGCATTTGAAAAGAATGTGAATATTTTTTTGCATATGGATGGAGAGCTATATAAATGTCCAATTAGGTCCAATCACCTAATTGTAGTGTTTACTTTAGCCTCCTTGCTGAACTTCTTTTCCATTGATCTTTCTTTCTATGATAGCAGTAAATTGCAGTCACCTACTGTGATGGCCAGTGTGTGGTTTCTTTTTTCATCTTTTGAATAGTTTCTTTGATGAATTTTGTGGGTCTCTTATTGGGTGCATATATATTTATATGTTTATTGGTTTTTGGTCTACTAATCCTTTCAACATTATATATTGCCCCTCCTTGACTCTTGTTATGGCTTGCACCTTGAGGTTAATTTTTCAGAGATTAGTTTTCAAAGTTGCCTTTTGCCTGGTATATTTTCTGCCACCCTTTTATTCTTTGGCTATTTTTGTCTGTGAGCTTAAGATGTGTCTCTTGCAGGCAACAGATGGATGGTTGATGTTTTCTGAGCCAGTCTACTAACCTCTGTCTTTGACTGGGTGAATTCAGGCTGTTGACATTCTGTGTTATTACCACCATCTGAGTCATTGGTGTCATCTTGAAACCTTTGTGTTGTGCTATTGTATGGGGCTTCATTCTTGCCTTCTTTTTCCTCTGAGCCAATGTTATCTTGGCAATTATTTTCAGTGCATTGACTACTGGATGGAGTTAAGCTATATGGTGGTTTCCTGCTTGTGCTCATGGGTGTTGATTTTCTGATCACAATGAGTCAGCAAGGATTTCTGCAGATTTGGGTGTCTTATGACATATTCTTTGAGTCTTTCCTTGTTTAGGAATTCTCTTACCTCAATTTCTATCTTAATAGATAATTTGGCAGGGTAGAAGATTATTTTCTTGGCATTTTTTTCTTTCAGCTTTTGGAAAATGTCATTCTACTCTCTCCTCTGTTTCATGGTATCTTCTGATAGATCTGAGCATATTTTTAACTGAGCATCATTGTATGTGACTGTTTTTTTTTCTTGCTGCTCTTAAATCTTCTTTTTCCTCGAAGTTGGATAATTTAACTATTATGTGCCTTGGTGAGTTCTTCCTGGGTGTAGTCTATTTGGTGTCTTCTCTGCTTCTTGTATGGATGTTTAATTCTCATTCATTAATGTGGGGAAGTTTGCTTCCAGGAATCCCCTTGCTAATTTATTTGTAGACATCTTCATTGTGTCTTGTTCTGGCAACCAATTATTTGAATATTATTTCTCTTCATAGCATCTGTCATCAATCTCAGGTTTTCATTCATCCCTTTAATTATCTTTCCCATTTAAATGTCTTTCCCATTTCTTGAAGTGTGCCTGTTTGTCCTCAAGATCACTGTTATGGTTTTATATCTCTTCTAGTCTGTTGTTGATGCCTGTTATCTTGTGGTTTGCTTCAGTTACTTCATCCATTAGTTCTTGGATCCCCTTTGATGTGTGGACTTCTCCCCCACTATACTGGACTTCGTCTCCTCTATCTTTGTGTCCTTATTCTGCGATCCTTTTCTCATATCCTGTATTAGTCCAAGCAGCATTCTGAAGATTTCTTTTTATTGTAGTTCAACATCTATTTCTTCTATGAGTGCCATTCGATTTAGGATTTCTTTCAGTGTTGCATTTTGTTTTTCTTGTTTTATCACTGAGAGTGTTGAGGCATGTTACTATCTGTATGCTGTTTTGAAAGAACTGAGAAAGTTCTCAGGAGACTGAGAGATCCTGAGGTCTTTTTCTGTGTGACTGATCAGAGTGGACTTGAGGACTACCTGTAGTCTACTATGGATGTGTGCTGCGCTGCTATATAAGCGACGTGCCATGGTGATTGAGTAACTAGAGGTGATGTGGGCCCTCAGAGGGTGTTGTTATATGTATGCCACTGGGCTGAGTCGGGGCAGGCCTGCATTGTAGGTACTGGTTTGGTTTGCATTGTCTGGCCACAATTTTCAGTCTTTTAAAGACTCTGTGGAATCCCAAACTGGTAGAACCAATGTTTGGTTTAGACTGCAGCTTCTAGTCAATGGCTTTTCCTGTTTGGTTAGGTCAAAATCTTAGGCTTTGCTCTGAGGATCAGCATTCTGTCTGTCTTGTTATGCTAATATCAGGCTAAAAGAGCAGAGCCAGGTTTCTGGTGGCTTACATTCAGAGTTTTGCAAAGGAATACAGCCTGGAATTGTGTTTAGTTTTTTCTTTTTATAATGGGTTTGTGGAGTACCCTGGTATCAGGATTGTGCTGTGCAGTCATCCAGGGAAGGGAAACAAAATTAGCTGAATGGTTTTGGAGCTAATGAGAGCTGAATCCTACCCTGGCTTCACTCCTGTGTCTCTTCTGCACAGCTATGGCAAGGTTCTTCTGCACAGCTATGGCAAGGTTCTTCTGCACAGCTATGGCAAGGTAAATATGCAGAGACTCTTCAATTCCTGCAAATTAGTGTAAGCCACACTGTCAGGCATGCTGCTGGGAGAGGGAGAAAGGGGGTTGCTGATGTAATCACTTAAGTCCTGGCTGGGGAGGGAAAATGCAAGAATGGGTGGATAGCTGGATGGGAAACTCTGATGTGAGGGCTCATGGCTAGTTCACAGAGTTTCTCCAAGCACCTGGGATTATTACCATCATTAGACAGAAGCCTGGGAAAATTACTGCACGCTGCAGCGACATATCTTGGGAGCAGAAAGGGGTGGCAAAAGCTGTCCCACTGGATCTGGTAAGGGTTTAGTGGAGCCTGTGGGAAGATGTGATGAACTTAGAGCATTTCATTAAGTTCTCAAATTACTCTGTAGGTGAAAATCCCAGAGGGAGGTTTTAACCAGACCCCAGTACACTGAATCTATTTTTAGCACCAAGACTCCTGATATTGGTCTCTTTACCTCTTAATGTTCTGATCTAACAACAGGAGCACTGGGCAGGTACTTCTACCTGGGCACCATCATGACTCCTCCTCTATTTTTTAAAAATGTTGAACTCTTCTTGTGTACTTTTTATGAATTCCATTTGATCATGGTGAATTATTTTTGATAGGTTGTTGGATTATATTGGTCAGAATTTTGTTGAGACGTATCCTCGGCTCATGAGGAATATTGGTCTATAGTTTTCAATTTTTGTGTGGGCTTTGTTTGATTTTCATATCAGCATTATGTTTATGTTAGAGAATGACTTCGTGAGTTTTCTCCCCCTTTCCGTGTTCTGGAATTGTCTGTGTAGAACTGATATCTTTTCACACACCCACACCCACTTATATATGTTATATAAATATATGTAAATTACATATTATAATTGTAGTAGTGTTAAAACAGAGGAAACGAAAGGAAAGATGAAAAAGAAGAGTGGGAATAAATATAAGGAAAACATTTGAAGGAAGAGAAGACAGAAATGTGGGTGTGGCTTTGGTGTGAATGTGATGTTCTGTTGCTATGGCACTGGATAATGTGAATGGGTTTGTGCTTTCAGGGATATGCACGTGGAAAAAGGAGCAAAGAGAAAGGAAACATGCTTTGAGTGGGTATGTCCAGATCAGTGGAAGTATTGATATGCATGTACATGCCCACTGTTGGGGTGCTTTTGTGAGTACTTGTTCGTAACTGTGTGTGCAGTGTAGACTGTAAGTATGTGGTACAGATTGTGGACAGGTTGGAGGATGTGAGTGTGTTTGTAGGTTGTACAATATGCTTTGTGTGAATGTATGTGGGTGTGTATAGAATATGTATATATGCTTGTGACCATGTATGTGCTCTAGGGATTGCAAATGTGTGTCTGATCTGGGTATGCATAGAGCCTGGTAAGTGTGTATAATGGGCTGTGTGTGCCTGCAGGTGGTTGGGAGCTGAGTGTCTTCCCAAGGGCAAAGTTTTGCAGCAGTGTGCTCCTGCATCATGGCAACAGATACAGAAGTCCATTCCACTCCCACAGAGTCCAGCCAAGGAATAAAAGTGAGGGAGAGCCATAAAGAATGTGTAGCCGCAGAGGAGCAAGCAGCGTTTTATTGTCCGAATGGCCCATTTTGATGATTTGGGTGACAGTTGGACTGGTGTTGCCAGCGAGATTTTAATGGCTCCTCAGAAGCTGCGATACTGTTAATAACAGATGGAGCCTACATTTCTCAGAGCCAGGTAGGTTTCCTTTGAAATTTATGTCTTCTTTTAAAGGTAGGTGAGAAGAAGAGAGTGGAAGAAGTTTCCCATATTGGCGAGTAAACGGAAAAGAGAGAGAAATCGGTCTTTTTCCCCCCTAACAGTCATGAAAACTCTCAGTATGGAAGACACTTTCTAAGAAAGCTTTTGGGGCAGAGACTAATAATAATACTAACAATCAGTTATCAGAGGAATCCTGGTGGTGCAACAGTTAAGTGCTCAGCTGCCAACTCAAAGAATGGCAGTTCCAACTAACCACTGGCTCCCTGGGAAAGAAAACCAAGTGATTTGTTCTCATGAAGACAATCAACCTTGTCAATTGGGCATTTTGCTTCCAGAGGGTGTTTCAAGCCTACCTCTGACCTACACCCTGAGCAGGGTATGGTATGCACTTGAATGTAAGCTGACCTGATTAGCAGCTGAGGTACTTGATTTTATCATGACGACTGCATAAAATATGTGCTGAAAAACTCGGCTTTTACAGGAGTGTGTATGATATTGACCTCTCTGTGCTTTCATTTGATCCTCTTTAAAATGGGAGTGATTGTAGCAACAATTTTGTTGTTGTTAGACATTGCCTAATTGACTGACTCATGGCGACCTTGTGTACAGCAAAGTGAAACACATCCTCACATTTACTACTATGCCCGAGCTGATTATTGCAGCCGCTGTACCAGTCCATCTCATTAAAGGTCTTCGTCTTTGTTATTAATGCTCCACTTGCCCAGTTGTGATGTCCTCCCCCAGAACTGGCATTCCCTGATACCATGTCCAAAGAATGGGAGGCACGGTGTCACCATCTTGGTTTTCAAGTAACATTCCAAGGATACGAATTCTATTTCTACTATAGCCAAAGGTCTCTGTGGAGAATGGATAACTGTAGACCTAAAGATCTGGGCATTGTATCGAGCATATTGCTGTCACCAAGGAGGACATGAAAGCTCAGTAAGGGGAGTCAATTCCCTGAGGTCACTTACTAGTATCACTGGACAGAACCAACTTGTGCCTATGGGGTCACACACCTTTGCACAGTCTCATAAACTGGTCAGGGGGAGGGAAGCGAGAGAAAGGATCTTCATTTTTTGAGATGACATCTCCAATTTTATGGGACTCTGGACACGAAGAGTCTTCAGTCCATTTTAAACCACACTGAGAAAAAAGACCACTGAAGGATGAGCGCATGCCTCGGTTTTTATAAGAAAGGAAGCACTGCTTCCCATTTCTGGATGTTGGGTTCCATGCCCTCGCTGGACGAAAAAATTCAACACCGTTATCTTTAGATAAAATACGCTGTCCACGGTTTTCTTTTTAAAACATATTTGAGTTAACATTGTTCTTAACTATATTTCTCTGAAGGATGGTGTGATAAAGTCCTGGGACCAACCAAACCGGGTAGATTCTGATAGGACTTATGCTGGGCATGTTGACTTTGGAGCTTTGATGGCAGTTTTCTGGGATGTGAGATCTTCTTTCTACTCTCATCTGAATATGTATGTATACTCAGTGCCACTGAGTTGGTCCCCTACTCATGGTGACCCTATACGCAAGTTTGGAATCTTGTGAACCACGAATAGGTTACTTTTTCTGAAGTAGCCTGCCAGGCTTTTCTTCTGTGTTAGTCCGGGTGGACTAGAGAAACAAATTCATAAACATGCAGATGGATATGGGGGAAAGGTTTATATATAAGAGGAATGGGACATTGAGAAAGCATCCCAACCCAGTCCGGTCCAAGCTCCTAAGTCCGATATTAGCCCATCTGTCTGATCCCAATAGGCAGAAAAAATGAGCCAGCCCTGGGATAAGAGGAGTGGTAGTGGAAATTGTTCTTGCTCTTGAAGACAGGAATAGAGCATTTGAGTGTGAAGCCAAGGAAGTACATGGCTTTCAGAGGTTTGGATTTAGAGTATAAGTTTAAGTAGGCACCATATGGGAAATAGCATCCACTCATTTCTAATTTCTTTATCTTCCTTTCCTCTGACATCGTGCTCTCAGCCATTGGTGACTCTCTCCCTCAAGCAAAGCCTCCGTCAGGGCAGAGTCTAGCTCCCTCTGCCAGGGGTTTTCTCATTGTTCCTGCTTTTGAGTTGGCCTCCGACGTAGGGTGGCTCCACACCCAACAGACTGAACTACTTCCTGACGCCGTGTCATTCTCATGATGGGCTGCAGTTGACAGTTGTGATCCATGGAATTTTCACTGAATGATTGACAAAAGTACATCATCAGACCATCTTTCCCTGTCCACCTGGATCCAGAGCAGTGCTTCTCAACCTGTGGGTTGATAGGGGTCACCTAAGACTGGCGTGAAGACTGCTACCCATGCTACACCATACTTAAAGACAAAATTTCATTTATTTGTAATTAGAAATAAATATTTCATAATATATAATGACATTGCTTTTGTGATTAATCAATGTGCTTTATTTGTTACAATGAAATTGCATCCTGAATATCAGATATTGACATGACAATTCATAACTAGCAAAATTTCAGTTATCAAATAGTAACAAAAATAATCTTACGATTGGGGATCACCACAGCATGAGGAACTGTATCCAAGGGTTGTGGCATTAGGAAGGTTGAGATCCACTGCTCTCGAGGCTCTTCTGAAAGCTCTTTTGCGTAACAGTAGCAGGTTTTCACAGTAGGTGGTTTATTCAGATATCGAACCTAAGTTTCCTGCATGGAGGCAAGAATTCTACTCCTGAACCCCAGTGTTCTCTGTCAAGGTTTAGGAAATTTTAGCTGATCCTCGTTACAGGGATATTTGTGATTTAGTGGCTAAAGGATCAACCCCTTCCTCAGTTAAACAAAACTAATTGCCATTTATTCTGACTCCTAGTGACCCTATATGAAGGAGTATCCCCCAAAATTGGACTCCCCCCCCAAAAAAGATATATTTAAATTTTTTCCAAAACAATCTTTTTTTTTGGAGGGGGGCATCACTGCCCTCTGGTGGTTGTGGGAGCTACCCAGTGCTGCTCCTGAGAGCCGCTGCTGGATTTGAACTGCCAAGCCTGTGGGCCGCAGTCCTGCACTCAACCACTTATGCCACCGGGGCTCAGCCCCCAAAACAATCTTATTTTCTTCAAAGTATGATTCCATTCTTGGAAACATTTTTTCAAGCACATCTGTTTGGATGACTGACAGCACCTCCTTCATTTTTTTCCTTTTACTTCTTCTAAGTTATCAAATCCCTGTCCTTTCATGTCCCTCTTCATTTGTGGAAACATAAAGAAGCTACACAGATGGTGGGGATTTCAAGTTGCCAGAAGAACCTCTCCCAAGGGGTATTGCAGACATGGGGAATCTTTCGGGGCCCCTGACATGACCTGGACTCGGATGTCAGTTTCATAGGGCTGGGCAGGTTTCAGTATAATACCTGCATGTTTCCAAACCTGGACCCTCCCCCTTATTGACTGACTAGGCTGTTCTGAAAAAAAAAAAAGATATTTACTTTTTGAGTTATTTTTTCTTTCTGTGAATTAAAAAGATTGTAAAAATTTATTGTGAATTATTAACTATCCCCATCACTACCAGAAGTCCCTAAGTGGTACAAATGATTAAGTAATTGGCTTCTAATGAAAAGTTGGTGTTTCAAAAAAAAAAAAAAGAAGTTTTTGTTTCATCCCCACTCTGTGATTCCTCAGAGTAAAGGTTTGGTGATCTGCTTCCCAAAGGTCATAACCTTGAAAATCCCATGCAGCTTACAGAAAGATGACTGCCTTGGATCAGAAAGAACTTGGCAACTGGAATCATCTCTGTCACAGCCAGTACCAATCATGGAGCGCCTCTCCCTGTTTTGAAAGTCAGTTAAATCCCAAACCACTCACTGCTGTCTATTCAATTCCTTCTCAAAATGACTTTGTAAGACATAGTAGGGCTGTCTGCAAGACTGCACATCTTTAGGCAAAAAGATTTCCAGATCTTTGTCCCTGGAGTAACTAATAGATTTGAGTGCCAACTTTTTGTTTAGCAACTAAGTGCATAATCATTGTGTCACTGTGATTCCTGATATTCAGTTATATGGGATGCTTCAGTGTTTGTGTTTTCTCATTTCAGTGGGAGTTGAACATTAGCTAGTTCCCGGAAGATAAAACTTGGAGAAAGGTATTCTTTCATTATAGAAAGACATTCTTTCAGCTCAGAAAGGTTTTCTTTCAGTAAGAAAATTGGGGAAGAAATAGATTGACCCAGGGAGCTGAGTCATACACATTCATATCCAGAATCTCTTGTGATTAAAGATGTGGCTTTTCAGGAGGGTTGGCAGGACCAATGGGGCAGCCTGATCCAGCTTTGCCCAGGTGGGGAATAAATTGTAAGCTTGGAAGCATGGGGAACTGACCATTGAACTGACCACACCTAGTCTCACTCAGTGCTTCCTTCTGTGTGCTGTCAGCCTTGTTTATGCACAGATGAATCATTCCCCTTTCAGAAGATCATGGAAAATCTTGCTGTCAAGTTCTTAGACCTGGATTAAGTAGAATAGATGGGAAAGGTCGCTGGCATTACATACAGTCTCAGTTTTATTCTTCTGTTCTGTCTGTAGACAGAGATGCTGACAAGCTAGAGGGGTAAAGACTTGGGATTTGGAATGAAGCATGCCTGAGTTTGAAACCAGTGCTTTTGTCCGTGACATCTTAAGCACAAACTTTTCTGTACCTCAGACTAACCCTGAGCATCCCGTGTAGTTGCTGTCAAGTTGATTCCGACTCATGCCAGCCCTGTCTGTGTCCGAGAAAAACTGTGCTCCTTAGAATTTTTGATTGCTGAGCTTTCAGGTGTGTTCTGCAGGCCTTTACTCTGAGGATAGATCTGAACCTCAAACTTTTCACGGTCTCAGTTTACCTTGTCTAAAATGGCAGCAGAGTTGCTCCGAAGAATTCCCGGGGCAGACAAATTGAGCAAAGGCCCTGCTTTGCAGAGTCCTAACAGTGGTGATACACAAGATGTTTTTAGTGGAACCCAGATGCATTTCTTATTATAGTTGTGTATATTAAAGTGCTTGTGAAAAAATAGAACTAGCACATCAGAGCTCGTGATTTCACAGATACTGCTCAGAACAATGTGGATGTTAAAAAGCGAGACAATTTAAAGTTGTTTTTCAAACATAAAGAGCAGCATGAAGACATGGCAAAAAGGAGCGGATGACAGGGGTTGGGAACTGAGGAATTACACCATCTTAGATGTCGCATAGAGAATACAGACTAGGACCAACATAAATGTCCCCTTCTTGGGCTCTTCTGGTGCTGGGAGGTGTAGACCACCAGTGTATGAACTTCAAGGAGAAAAGCCGACAGCACGCATCACCTTTGCGTAGTGCATCAGCCTGAGAGGTGATATCATTTCTTAGCCGTGAGTTTTGTTTTTTCATCATTTTAATGGGGGCTCATACAACTCTTATCACAATCCGTCCACCCATCCATTGTATGTCAAGCACGTTTGTATATTTATCACCCTCACCAAGCATTTGCTTTCTACATAAGCCTTGGGTATCAGGTCCTCATTTTCTCACTCCCTCCCTGCTCCCCCTTCCTCATGAACCTTTGATAATTTACAAATTATTACTATTTTGTCTGTTATATCTTATACTGTCCGATGTCTCCCTGCACCCACTTCCCTGTTGTCCATACTCCAGGGAGGAGGTGATATGCAGATCCTTATAATCTATGCCGCCTTTCTATCTTGCCTTCCCTCCACTCTGCTGGTCTTGCTCCTGGGGTGAGGTCCAGGTAGTATGGCAGGGGCCAGACCAAAGCCATGAGTTTGTTAAGTGATTATGGGCAAGACGGTTTATTCTTCAGACTCTTCTGGGGCAGATAGTAACCAGTGCAGTATTAGAACCCCAGCATTATTGTTAGAGAGGATCCCTGGTGTTGTAGTAGGTTAGGCCTTTGGCTGCTGAGCACAAGGTTAGTTGTTCAAAACTGGCACCTGCTTCATAGGAGAAAGAGAAGACATTCTAATCCAATAAACAGTTACAGCTTCCGAAACCCAGAGGGGCAGTTCTCTCCTGTCATACAGGGTTGCTGTGATTCAGAATCCACTGCATGGCAGTAAGCTTATTAGCAGTAAAAGAGAACTTAAAGAGAATCTACTCCACTTCCTATTAGATTTATATGATTTAAAAATATTTTACAAATTCCTCCACTAAAATAATTTAGAAAAAAAAGGGGGGGGGGGAAAGAGTAGCTTATACCAAGGGCTTAAGTAGAAAACATCTGGAAATGAAGATGGCAACATGTGTACAAATATGCTTGATACAAATGATGTATGGGATGTTATAAGAGCCGTAGGTACCCCCAATAAAATCATTGAGAAAAAATTTTTTACAAATTAAAAAACTAAACTACACGACAACAAGAAAAACATCTGGAGAGCTTTGGGCTTAGTGACTTATAAATAGTGGAACAGCTGGGACGAATCATTAGGTGTCTTTACCTAAGGTTCTTTTTCTCATCATAGTTAATAGTTTCATTTTGTGAAATGAGTTTTCAGAACCAGACCCATCTGAATTCAGGCATGTATTGTTTATTACCTTGAGGATCTATTCTCTGGAGAGCTCTTGATTGTAAAGGATTGAAATGCCAACTATTGAGACACCTTGCTACAAGAAAAAGGAAATGAATGTAAAAATCACAGGTTTGGGATTCAGATAGCTTCTGTGTGGTATCTTAGCTGTGCAGCCTGGGTATGTTGCGTTCATTCTGAGACCCGAGTGTATTCCTCTATAAGGCGAGCTTAGCTTTTGTAGGATTGAATGAGATAAGAGGTGGGGAGTGCCTAGCATTTGACTTCCTCAATAAATGTAGTTGATACTGAATCTAGAAATGAGGCTGTCTGCTGTACACTAGGATCGGGCACTTACAGTTCCCCAGCCCAGGAAACTCATTAGAAAAGCACACCCCATTCTTTCCTACCCAGTCCCTGACAACCACTAATCTGCTTTCTGTCACTTTGGATGTGTGTTTTAGGTGAACGTTTACGCTACCGATTAGATTCCCATTCAACAATTTATACACAAATTGTTCTGCAACGTGTCAGTCCTCTCACCAGTGAGTGACACCCTCTTCTCCCTTCTATCCCTAGTAACCAACAAAGAACATTGCTTTCTCTGTAGACCTACTCTTGACATTTTAATTAAAGTGGTATCATGCAGTATTTGTTCTTTTTACGTTTGGCTTATTACATTGGCACAATTGATTCATATTATAAGATAGTTCCTAGACTTATTATTCTTTAAAAAAATCTTTTTATTGGGGGTTCATACAACTCTTAATACAGCCCATACATATATCTATTGTATGCAAAGCACATTTGTGCCATTGATGTCATCATCCTCCTCAAAGCATTTTCTTTCTACTTAAGCGCTTGGTGTTGACTCCTCCCCTCCCCTCGCTGTTCCTCCCTCCTTCATGAACCTTTGATAATTTATAGATTATTATTACTTTGTCATATCAAACACTGTCTGGAGTCTCCTTCCACCTACTTCCCTATTGTCCATACCCCTGGGACAGCTTATATGTAGTTCGCCCTCTCTACCCCACTTTCCCTCCATCCTCCTGGTGCTGCCACTCTCCCCACTGGTCCTAAAGAGATCTTCTGTCCTGGATTCCCCATGATTCTGGTTCCCATCTGTACCAGTGTACATCCTCTGGTCTAACCGAATTTGTAAGGTAGAGTTAGGATCATGACAGTGGTGGTGGGGTGGGGTGGGTGGGTGGAAGTATTTTAGAACTAGAGGAAAGTTGCTTATTTCATTGTTGCTACACTGTGCCTTGACTGGCTCATCTCCCCATGAACCTTTTGTGAGGGGATGACACTTCCCCTACAGATGGACCTTGGATCCCCAATCTGTACTCCCCCTCATTTAAAATGATATAATTTTTAGTTCTCTGATGCTTGATACTTGATCCCTTCAGTGCCTCCTGGTCACACAGGCTGGTGTGCTTCTTCCATGTGGGGTTTGTTGCTTTTGAGTTAGATGGCTGCTTGTTTACCTTCAAGCCTTTAAGACCGACTTATTATTCTTGATTCCTCATCATTACATGCTCTTCCACTGTGTGTAGGTCCCCCTGTTTATCTTTTCATTGTTGACAACACTTAGGTTGTTTCTTTTTGCTTGGATGCTACTGTTCTTGATGGTCTATATAAGAAGGAATTGTATGATATATGGCCTTTTCATTTCAATTAGCATAATGTTTTGGAGATTCATATTGTAGCATGTATGATTACTTTATTTTTCTTTATAGTTGGATAATATATTTACACATTCATCAGTGCATAATGTTGCAGCGAACATTTGTGGTACACAAGTTTCTGCTTAGCTGTCTGTTTTCAGTTCCTTTGGGTGTACACCTCGGAGTAGAATTGCTGGATATGAGAACGCTGCTACTGAAGATATTGCTGGAATCTTGAAGATACATTTAAAGTTCCAGCCTCTGCTTAGAAACCCCACTCCTCTCACTTGTTCCCTTAGGGGCAAGTTCTGAGACATCGACCCGACACTCACCTTGTGCTACACTACTTTTAGAAACAACCCAGGGAGTTGTTTCTTTACCAAATGAGGTGACAGAATCAGAAGTGATCAAGGTCACATAGCTTCAGAGTAGTGGATCTGGCATTTGAACTCATATGGGACTTGAGAACTTGATGTTCCCTCTGCATACCGGAGCCTCAGTAGATATTAGTATAGTCTGAGCTCAGGAGAGCCCCTAACTTGCCGTGGTAGGGAGCTGTGTGCTCACTGCAAGTTCTTAGCTTTGAGTCATCATGTAGCCTTAACTTTTATTTTCTTCCCAGTATGCTTCTCCTCTCTCTATCATGTTTCTTCTGCTTCTCACTTTTTTATTTATTTTTTAAAATACATGTAAGTAACTGTTATGCTCTTCTAGAATTTTTACCAGAACCAGTGGCCATCGATCCAGTTGGTTCTAACTCACTGAATCCACGTGTATCAGAGTAAAGATGTATCCTGAAATTCTCAGTGGCTGATTTTTTAAATAAATAGGTCGCCAGGCTTTTCGGCTGTGGAGCCTGTGAATTGACTCAAATCTCTAACCTTTCACTTGACCCACCTAGCTTGATAATCATTTGTACTACCCAGGACCCTCTAGAAAGAGCACCACACAAAGACCTCATCATCTCATTCAAGACTGCCACTCATGGGAACATCCATGAACTTTTCATGGTGACCTAGACCGACTTCAGGGGTAAGCGCCGTCTCAGTGGCCTGAGTTGGACTCTGATTCTAGTGTCTGAGGGGGATGTCTTTCTCCCATTCCATCCTGGTACTTTCTGCCCCTCAACAGTCAGTGGATAGCACCTGATAATGTGTTGGAAGTATCTATAGAGGGCACTCCACACTGGGGAATATTAACTGCATCATGAAGAGTCCTATGTGTTCCCCAGCTTAGGCTAAAAGTGGAGAGTCTTGGGGAAGGAAGGGTCTGGCCCTGGAGAAGGAGGAAAGACCTCTGGATATGTGAAGAGGCAGCTCTAAATCTGTTTGCCCATGGGAGCTGGCCCAGAGGATGGCTCACGGTGCAGCTTTGGGACTGTGCCAGGGCCATATTCATACTGCATGAGGTGGTAAACAGACCTGGGGCTTGAAACCTGAGCTGTGGCCTAGAATGGAACTGAACAGTAGGCCTTGTCTTAAAGTGTTATGACAAATGCCCCAAAGTATGTGCCAGCATTATTGTCCTCTAATACTGCTTGCTATATTTGCACACAATGCCCTCAAAGGATTTAAAAAGGAAATGGCGATGCAGTAAGGGAGGAGGTTTTATTGCATGTGGTGGCACTGTTTAATGCTGATTGACTTACTGTTTCTTTTGTTGATGAGACAGAAGAAGAGAAACTCAAGTCTCCCCTTGGTAATGTGCTGAAATATACCTCAGCTAGGAAACACATCGAGAAATCCAGTCCTCATTCACAGGTAAACAAAATGAGTTGTGCTTTGAGAAGCACAGAACCACCAACACAATTAGAAGGAAGAAGAATCTGCTTAAGGTACTGAGCTTCTCTAATTGAGTTCACAGATAGACTCGTTGTCTCCATGGAGAAGAATAAGTTAGTGTTATTTCTTGTTGGAAAGCAGCTGTTCATTCTTGTCTGGAAAGCAACCATTTGAAAGAGTGTACATGTCTGTGTGCTCTAGGCTTATGCAAAGTAAACAGAAGGGCCGATAGGGATTTGCTTATTTATCATCCAGATAGTGAAAGGAGGAGCCCCCTGTAGACAATGTATTGTTTGTATGGGGAGTGCTTCAGAATACTTAAAATAATTTTAAATGGATGGTACATTATTTCAGAATGCTTTTGGCTGCTTTTAATGTAAATCATGGGCTCAAATTGACTTGAATAATAAGGGCCTGGGTTTCCTCTCTGTAGAAAATGAGTTGGGGCACAGGGTGCACGAGTGTGGTTAGAAGCAGTGGCTGTGTTAAGCAGTCAAGCCCTTGGTTGCTATTTCTATTATCTGCTCTCCTTAGTGACAGTTTTGTCCTACGTCAGATTCCTCTCATGGCTGCAAGATGGCAGTAGTAGCAGATTCAAATATATAAAATATTCAGAGGCAGGGTGGGGTCATATCTTCTGTCGAAGGCTTTTTAGAAAGAGGATACTTATGACTATTTTAAAATTATTTTATTGTGGATTCATATAACTCATCACAATCCATACACCCATCCATTGTGTCAAGCACGTTTGTGCATTTGTTGGCACCATCATTCTCAAAACATTTTGTTTCTACTGGAGCCCTGTTCACTTCTCCCCTTCCCTCCCCCCTAAACCCTTGATCATTTATAAATTATTATCTTTTCATGTTTTACACTGGCCACTATCTCCCTTCACTCACTTTTCTGTCGTCCTTCCCCCAGGGAAGGGATTATATTTAGATCATTGTGCTAGGTTCCCCCTTCCTCACCCACCTTCCCCTTTCCTTCCTGGTATCACTATTCTCATTATTGAGGGGTTTATCTGTATTGGATTTCCTGTGTTTCCAACTCTTGGGTATGTCCTTTGTTAGGGAGTCACAAAGAAAGGGTGGCTCAGTCCCCTGGGAACAAGGGAGGCTGCAGTTCATGTTCATGCAATTGATTTGTGACGGCCATTGACCCAGTGTCAAGGAAGTGGGTCACCACAGCCTCAGATCACTCTTCAACCCTTTTTTTTTTGGTATCAAGGACCCACTGATTCATGGGAGACCTGATCTCTTTGGCAGAAAATATTGGTGTGGGAAGGTCGCTTGTGAATAACCCAAGTCTCTCAGTTCCTAGGCAGCACCCTAAAGAAAGCCACAGGGCAACCTCTTACCATCTCAGAGTAGCCCAGCATTCTTACGGTCTTCACAGGCAAATCTAAGATTGGAATCCTTTGAAACTCAGACCACGATAAATGCACCACTACACCAAGGATTTCTGAAACCAGGTTCTGGTTCCTGTCTGTTGCTAAGTGTTAAAAGTTTTAAAACCTCTGAAGGTTTCCAGGGGACAGAGGACCAGCTTTCTTGTTCCTCCAGAAGAGCAGGACAGAGGGGGTCTGCATGCTCCTGGACTCTCTCTGCATCTGGATCCCTCAGCCCGGTCTGGGGGACAAAGGGCAAGTCTTATCCATGCTTACCCTGTTGCCATGTTGATGGAACATTTTCTGCATCTGTTGTATTGCTCCAGCCTTCCACACTCCCTCCCCACCTCTAACATCATCCTGCTGCTCCTTTTCTTGTGGGGGAGCCATGTGGCCATGCGCCACGACACCAGTGCTGACTCACAGCCGCTCCACACGCAACTGCAGGCAACATTGCCGCATCCTACTGGACCATCTTCCCAGTTTTTGTTATGTTTGTGCCATGGTTGCAACCACTGTGTCAGTCCATCTTGTTGAACGCGAGGCTTGTTTTACGTGATGCAGTTATAGAGTTTAGTTTCTGTATAGCACAGAATTTCATTTCCACATTTATTCTAAGTGGGGAATTGAAGGTTCTTCATCTGAGACAGCTCCATCTGGCCCCAAATAACCAACTTTTCCTATAACAGTTCTTAGCCAGTTGTACTGCCCAGGGACTTGGATGTAACACATGATATTTTATTTAAAAAAATGACATGTCCCTTCAACGTAATAATCTCCCTCTTGCATTTATACAGTCATCTACCTTAGCAATCTGTTTTGCGCACATTACATGTCAGCCATTTGGGTAGCTGGAGTGTATGTATTTCTATGTGGCAGGAGTGCAGGGGGACACAGTGGAAGGTTGAGGACCATGTAGCTGCTGGTTTCAAGGATTTCCAGTTGAACTCCCAAAGTCTGCTCTCTTCGCTATGAAAATCTTTGTCTTGATTCCCCCCTTCTACTTCCTTTTAACAATGGCCTCATACAGTATTTGCCCTTTTGTGATTGACTAATTTACTAATTTAACTCAGCAGAATGTTCCCCAGGTTGATCCTTAAAAAGTTTCTTTTTAAAAATTTGTGGGTCAGGTGGGGTGGGGAGGTGGACACTAGATGAGCTGTTTAATTGGATGAAGGGAAAGATAGTAATCCACAAGAGGGAGAAGAGAAATCAAAGGAGAAGGTTAGGATAAACTATTTTTTTTCCTAAAAGTTGCCCAATTTGGGAGTGTAGATAGGATGCTCACCTGCTTGACTATGACCTTGCTCTATAGAGAGATGTTGGGAAAGGACTGTGAAGGACTGCCCAGAAGTCTGTGGGAGGGGTGAAAAATTCAGGAGGACTTCCAGGAGGAAGGAATGCTCACACTGCAACCTGGGCAGGTGAATCTGCCCCATATGGGACCTGTGTTTACATTTCTGCTGTAAAACACAGGGAAGTTACTAAAACACAGTTGCTGTCATTGAATGCATGTTGCTTACTCAGATGGAAAATGGGGTTTATTCTAAGAATTTTTTAATGTTTTTAGTTCAAAATGCCGTAACATTAGTTTATTTACATAGTTGGTTTCTCTGAGACTTGAAAATTTCCTGTGGAACCCACAGAGTGGAAGAACTTGGAATTTTGGAGAAGACCCTTTCCCCAAAGTTAAAGGCTAGGATCAGGACCCTCAAACTCTGCTCCCCATGAACCCCACTCTCCTGCCCACTCGTTCCAGCCCCCCTCATGGACAGTGATCGCTGTGTGGTACAGGGGAGGGATTGTGCTAGGATATGGTTCTAACTTGTCTTTCCTAATATGTGTGTCTAAACTAGCATCTTTCTTTCTTTCTTTACTTATATTATCTTTTACTTAAAGCTTTATTGACTCCCAAGCGATGCAGTTTTGCTTCTTCAGTCTGTCTGGGAATATCGTTTTCTTCTTTGCAAGCTCCTCTTTTGGTTTAGGGACAGTTTGCTTCTTTTGAGTAAGGATCACCTAAAACTATGGAAGGGGGAGCTCTTGCCTGGGCCGATGCTACCCCGATTTCTGTCAGTCCATCCTTACGTTTGGAGGCTTTGTCCACCTGCATGTGCCCAATGACTTGAGAAGTCACATTGGAACCCTGAAGTTCAACATTGCTTTCTGTGTTTGCAAGCACTTGTAGCCAAAATTCAGCCCCCTGTTGGAGCCACCGACCTTGGGTCAATCCCACTGTTTGGCCTGAGAACACCTACTAATTCCACCATTGTAGCATCAGAACAGCACATGCTGCTTCTGCAAAGTGACATCTTTCAAATACTCAGTGGCTTTCCATATGTGCATACCCTTGATGTCCTGGACAGTTTCAAGAGTGTTCTTAAAATGGACCTGAAGATTTGACCATCTTTATTTGCATGATTTTGTGTGGTTTTCTGGGTCAAGGGGCAGATCACCTCAGGCCGCCACAGGAAGAACTGAACTAGCGTCTTTAAAAGCAGTCCCTAAAGTTCTTCAGTTTTGAAACTGCTGGAAGCGGGGGTGGGGTGGGGGGGGTGGGGCAAGGTGGGGGGTGTTGAGAAGGAGGAGAGGCGAGTAGAGAAGGCAAAACATTTGGGCATGTATCTTAACAAGTTCAACGAGGGAGTGTCAGCAGGCATGGTGTGAAATCATAGAGCCTTTCCACTTTGTCCTAGAACTGGAGGACCCCAAGAATAGTCTGGCAAATGGTTTATGGGGACCTAGGAGACCTGTGAGTTCCCTTAGGACTCCCAGAAATCATAGTCGTGAGTGAAGATTTGGGATTATCCCATCTAGTAACCAACCCCAAGAGAAGAGGGGTCCCAGGGCACTCTACCCACCCTACGGTTAGGTGTTTGGGAATCTGGGTGACAGGTGTCTGTCATCCAAGGGACTGATGAAAGAGGGTGAATGTAAATAAGAATAATAAAACTGATCCTTAATATTAGACAATGACTCAGGAATAAAGAGAAATGCTCTGATATGAGTGACTTTGGACATACTGTGCTGAGTGAAAAGGTCTAACGCAAAAGGACAAGCAGAATAGGATGCTACTTGCATGACATTTCTAGGATAAATAGTTGCATCGAGATGAAGTCGATTAGTCATTTCCATGGGTTAGGGAAGGAGCGTGTAAGGGGTCCTGAGTTTCTGTTTGAGGTGGTGAAAAGCTTTTGGAAATCGACAGCGGAGGTGATGGCTGCAGTGCATGAAAGATGTGTTACCGAATTCTACAATTAAAATTTATTAAATGGAAAATCCTTTGTTATGTATACTGCACCACAGAACAATCACACAATAATACTCTCCTTCACTGAGCACCTTATTTGTGTTAAGGACCCCGGTGGTGGCACAGTGGTTAAGTGGTTGATAGTTCTCTATAAGGTCAGCAGTTTGAACCCACTGGTAATTCCGTGGGAGAAAGCTGTTGGTTGTCTGCTCCTGTGAAGAGTGCAGCCGTGGAATTCCTATGGGATTGTTCGACTCTGTTGTAAAGTGTTGCCGTGTGTCAGAATCAAGTTGGCAATAGGTTAGGTGGGGTTGTTTGTTTGCTGTGGTAAGGTCTGAATTAAGAGCGTCACAATCTTTCTTTAACTCTTCGAACCTTTATGGGTGATTCTCTGTTATCTCTGGTTTCCAGATGAGGCTAAGTCTAAATTTTGTACTTTACTGCCATCAGGAACTCGGAGAGTGAGGAAGGACAATGAGGAACTCACACCTGAACAAAAATTTGGGCGGGGGAAAGGAGGCAAAGGGCAGACAGTTTTCTTAAGTCAAACATGGTGCTCCTCTGGTTTTTAACGGGGTGCTGTGTTGGACGAGTGTGAGAAACCAGAGGGCTCACAAAGGTATCCTCCCATCTTTGACAATATCTGTCCTTAGGGTTCTGTCACAAAGAACACCCCAAACTCTTAGGCACCTCAAGGACTTGGCACACATTTACTTTCTCTTGGTTTAGAATCACTGTTGACTTGTTCTTCTGAGTGTGGCTCCTTCTCATTTGTCAGGTCTTATCTTAAAAGCTACTGCCTTGGAGAGGCTGCCCTGCACTCTCCCCTCTCCCCATAGACTTCTTAGACTTCAACAAATAGCTCTTGTGTAACCTACAGACATTACTCTAGGTATGTGACATATGCCAGTGAGTCATCTATTTGAGAACACTTGAGCTTAAACTCTACTCACTCACTCACGGCCACCGAGCCCCTGCAGACTCAAAGCAACATTCCAAATCTTTGTTTGTTTGTTTTTGTTTTTGGGGTATCACTGCCCTCTGGTGGTGGGAGTAGGAGGCCCAGCCTTGCTGCTGGATTTGAACCTCCTACCCAGTGGGCCGCAGTCCCACGCACAACCACGACGCCACCGGGGCTCAGTCCACTCCAAATCCTTATGGGAGTAGAACACCCTGCCTTTCTCCCCAGGAGTGGGTACTGGTTTCCCACTGCCAACTATGAGGATTGCCGAACAACATGCAACCACTACATCATCATAAACAAGGAAAACATCTAGTGTTTCTCTCTCTCTCTCTCTCTCTCTCTCTCTCTCCTACTTACTTCCTTTTCACAATTTGTGCTTGGTTTACTTGATCATCATCTCCTTGATAATAACAATGAAATCTAAGAGGACAGGGATCTTGTATGCCAAGTCTCAAACTAGAGCTTGCCACTCAGTATAAGTTCAATAAATGTTTGTTGGCTGAACAAAAGGGGGATAAAAACCATAATGTCTTCCATGGTCGAGGATTATTGGGGGGCAGGGGAGGGTGTGAGCACCACCTGCCAGGTTTCCTGTGTCAGGTTACAACCTGAACTGGAGTCAGTCTGTAGGTATCCCTAAGGGCTGTCCTTGGTGAAGCACACAGAGTGGTTCCCTTTTCTCTCATTCAAGGGTCCTCACAAAGTTGGGGGAGCAGGCTTGGGTTTGGGGAGCTGGGATAGCCCAATCCCCGTCCTCATGTGACTGCTGGGCAGGGGCACAGGCTGAGGGATAGCAGAGTGAAGGCATTCTTGTCTCTTTTCCTGGGTTGGCATGGGAACCAAATGAGATGACATCATTTGTGTTAGAGATGTTATTATCATTAATAAGAACAAATGCAGCGGCAGTTTATAGTTAGAGAGTGCTGCTACATGCTGCTGTTGTGTTGAGCTAATTAAGTACATTACATCAGTGAGCCTCACCAGGACCCTCTGCTGCGTGGGAACCTGCAGATGTGAAGTGACTGAAAGTTACAAGACAATATGATGGTGGGACAGGGAACCACACCTATGTCGTCTGCTGACCTCCCAGGCCATTTCCCCCCAAAAGTCCTTTTTCTTATGGCCAGTGCCAGCACACAAAAGAGCTTATATTGCTAGAAGTTCCCTCACTTGACCCGTAGAATGTTTTCTCTTAGTATATGCTTCTCCAAGGAGTGTCTTAACTGTTAAAAGCCTAGCAGGATTCATTTATATATAGATAGATTTATACATAAATTGATTTATAAATGTTAATGTTCCTTATCAGTCTTAGTATCACTCATACGAGCCATATACTTTCGCCTGAGTTAGTGAGGCAGCCAGGAGGGTGCTGAGTGAGTGACCTTGGTTGTGATGTTAATGTCTTTTCATAGTTTTCGCTCAATTATCCAGCCTAATGGAACGGGATGATTGCCCACAAATAATAATAAGACAAAAAAAATCCTTTGTCAGTTTATGGAAGTGCTGACTGACAAGCAGACCCTACGCTTTTTATGAGGCTGCCTTTCCAACAGGATTCTCTTTTCCAACGATCATGGCATGGTCCACAGGTTGCAAACCAAGGGGAGAGAGCAGCTTTGCCCTCAGCCTGCCTCTTGTCCCTGAGTGGAGATGGCGTCTGAATACTTCCAATAGCTCAGGTGGGGACAGTTGCTGTTTTTCCCCTTTCCTGAAGCCACTAGGGGTGATGTAGCAAGTTGCCTTAATCCCCCTGAATGTTTTGCTGGCTGATGTGGCCGAGTGGAAAATGTCAGCGTTGGCCTGGGCCAGGCCCCGGCTGCAGCCAGAACGTCTTACAGCTCCTTTGGGCTGACGTGGCAGGCAGCGTGAACGGAATGGAAAGGTCACAAAGGCCCGGGACAAGTAGGTAGATGGAGCCAATGGCACTGTCCGGTAACATTATATGGAAGATGAAATTGTAGTGTGGAGCTGAGAAATGCAGGACTGGGAAAAGAGACCTCAGCATTTTCCATGATTAACTTTCTAATAGTAACCATGTGTGTACAGGAGTGCTTGGCAACAGAGACGCTCTTCCTGAGTGTGCATTCATATTCTGCATGTGATTTGCACCGTTGCTGGGTTTTCCCCTTGTTCTTTCTATGAGTGTCCCATTGTGCAATCGTTGGAAAGTCAAGGATCAGACAACAGATCTGTGGCCCTTGCCTGGAGCTCAATTTGTCTCTCCTAGTTGATCCCACCCCAAATCCCCATGACTTCGGAGCACCCCTTCTGTTCTGTTTATGTAGAGAGGTGCCATGGAAATCCATGATGCAGCAGGTCCTTCTCTCTCATGCCACGGCTTTTTTGAGCATGCCGCTTTTTCTTTTTCTCTGCTCCTTTACCCAAACCCCTCTCAATCAATGTGATTTCCCATATTTTTAAGCAGCCCTCAGATAGATGTAATGGATTAACTAAACTGTTAATAGCTCCTTGGGTTGCTGGCCTAAGAATGTGAGAGGAGGAAATCACTTCTGAACCCAGAGAAATGAAAGATTGGCTGTGACATTCCAAATATGACAGCCCGTTGAGGATTGGCCTGTTCTAGGTGCTGGAAACACAGTGGTAAGCAAGATAGAACGAGAGCAGCGCCCTCTCCCCAGAGCACATAAGAACAAATGAAGGGAGGGGAAGAGAGTGGAACATATCCTGGCCTACCAAGTCCTGAGGACGATATTCCCACTCAGAGCAGCCAAAGCACAGAGAGGACTATAGGGCTTGACCCACTACTAGACATGCCATTCCTCACTGACCCATAGCGCTCCAGTGGACAGCACTGGAGACGGAGTGCAGGATTTGTGCCTAATCTGACTTCACCACACTGAGACGACACACTAAGTGTGTGCAACACAACAGTAAGGGGAACAGAGCAACAAAGGCCCCAGGGTATACCAAAAATAGACTTTGGGGCCAGTGTGTGGCACCCCATCAGGTTCAAATGGAGAACACTCTTAAAGGTCAACAAAGAGACCTTGAACTCTTTACAGGCTTTTCTTTTTTATTTGTTGTTGGTTGTTTTTTTTTTTGCTGCTGTTTTCTTTTGTTGGTTTGCTTTGCCCTGCCTTGTTTTTTGTGCATATTATTATCTCTGCAGGTCTGGCTAGATAAGATAGGCAGGACACACAATCTGGAGGAGACAGCAAAATGTTACAGGGGGACATGGGAAAGGAGGAAGCCAGGGAAAGGAGTGGGTGTTAACAAACCCAGGAACAATTCGATGGCAAGGAGGGTGTAGGAGGCCTGGTAGAGTTTGATGAAGGGCAATGTAACCGAGAGGAATTGCTGAAACTCAAATGAAGGCTGAGCACGATGGTGGGACAAGAGGAAAGTAATAGGAAGTAGAGGCAAGAAGTAGGAGGCAAAGGGCATTTATAGAGGGTCAAATAGAGGCATGTACATTGTACATACATTTGTATATAATGATAGAGAAATATATCTATATGCGTATATATTTTTAGGTTTAGTTTTAAGGTAGCAGTTAAACATTGGGCCTCTATTCAAGTACTCTCTCAAGAACACTTTGTTCTATTAACCTGGCATTCCATGATGCTCACCTTCCTGACACGATTGCTGAAGACAAAGAAGCTGCATTAAACAAATATGGTGAAGAAAGCAGATGGTGCCCGACTCTCAGGATGCACTCCATTCTTTCTTCCTCCCCATTCATTTGTTCTTGTGTGCTCTGGTCAGGTATGCCCCACGTTTCAAGCTGTAGCGTCAGTGCGGTCCTCCAAAGCAAACTGTCCTTGCTGTCCACGATTGGGCTTGGACCCTCAGGCTCCTTCACTGGCTCCCCGCTCCATGCTGTCACACTGCATTCACATCCTGGAACATCGGGTTTAAGTTTGGTCCCTCGTTCCCTGTGGAGATGAAAACACAATGTTCCCCTTGGGTGGATTAGTACCCCATTCCCTCACTACACCTTGCCATCTCTGCCCCCTCCCCCTGAGTTGGCTACCATGTATAGCCCTAGATTTGTTCTGGCTCCTGCCATACTCCCTGGGCCTCCCCCCAGGAATTTCTATATAGAGTAACTTTTTCCCTATGCCACTTTTGCATTTTTTTTAAAAGCTTACCTCAGTTGACTTATGTTGTACATGTTCTTTTGTGCTTGGCTTGCTTCACTTAGCATAATTTCCTCCCATGTGGCAATGTGCTTCATGCATTCATCACTGCTTTTTAGCGATGCATAGTACTCCACTGTATGTACATACAACTCTTATCACAATCCATACATCGATCCATTGTATGCAAAGCACATTTGTAAATTTGTTGCCATCATTTTCAAAACATTTTCTTTCTACTTACGTTTTAGGTATTAGCTCCTCATTCCCCCCTCCCACCCCCACTCCCTCATGAACCCTTGATAATTTATAAATTATTATTATTTTGTCATATTATACACTGTCTGCTGTCTCCCATCACCCACTTCCCTGTTGTCCATACTCCAGGGAGGAGGTTATATGTAGATTCTTATAATCAGTTCCCCCTTTCTACCCCACCTTCCTTCCACCCTCCCTGTATCGCCACTCTCACCACTGGTCCCGAAGGGATCATCACTCCTGGATTCCCCATGTTTCCAGTTCCTATCTGTACCAGTGTACACCCTCTGGTCTAGTCAGATTTGTAAGGTAGAATTAGGATCATGATAGCGGGGGTGGGAGTGGGGGGGAAGGGGAGGAAGCATTTTAGAACTAGAGGAAAGTTGTATATTTCATTGTTGCTACACTGTCCCCTGACTGACTTGTCTCCTGCCCATGACCCTTCTGTAAAGGGATGTTGCTTCACCGACAGGTGAGCTTTGGGGCCCCAATTTGTACTCCGCCTCATTTATAATGTTAAAATTTTTAGTTCTTTGATGCCTGATACCTGATTCCTTTGACACTTTGTGGTCACACTGGCCGGTATGCTTCTTCCATCTGGGCTTTGTTGTTGTGGACTAGATGGCTGCTTGTCTATTTCAAGCCTTTAAGACCCCAGGTGCTGCATCTTTTGATAGCCATATGCCATCAACTTTCTTCACCACTTTTGCTTATGCACACATTTGTCTTCAGCAATTGTGTCAGGAAGGTGAGCATCATGGAATACCAATTTAATAGAACAAAGTGTCCTTGCATTGAGGAAGTACTTGAGTTAAGGCACAATGTCCACCTGCTGCCTTAATACTAAACCTATAGGTCTATGCATGTAGATCTATTTCCCTATCATCATATATAAGTATATTTACCTATGTATGTGCCTGTATTTAGATATCTATAAATATGGCTGCTTGTTTTTAAGACAAGTCTTTAAGAGCCCAGATACCTTTTTTTAATGATAACTAGTCACCATCTACTTACTTTACCACACTTTTCTACAACACTCATCTCTTCATTGATCACTCTTTGGGGGCAGGTATTGAGTGGGGCCACGTCATAAGAACTAATTGTTCTTATATTGGGGCTCTGCGTGAGTGAAGGCTCAAAATCCATTCATATACCTATATAACTCTCTCAAAACCAAACTCACTGCCATAGAGTCAAAGCTGACTCAATGAAACTCTGTGGGACAGGAGAGAACTGCCTCTGTGAGTGTCTGAGATTCTAACTCTTTTTTTGGGTGGGGGCATCACTGCCCTCTGGTGGGAGTAGGAGGCCCAGTCTTGCTCCTGGAGAGCTGCTGCTGGATTGGAACCGCCAACCCAGTGGGTTGCAGTCCCGCGCTCAACCACTACACCACCGGGGCTCAGCCCCGAGATTGTAACTCTTTATGGAACTAGAAAACCCCAGCTCTGCTGGTTGTTTTGAACCACTGACCTTATGGTTAGCAGCCCAGCACATAACTACTGTGCCACCAGGACTCCTTCCTACCTCTGTGGTCATCAACAATTCTTAATATGCCCATTGGTGTTTTCCAAGAATGCAATGTAATTCATTTAGCCATTCCCTGTTGTCTGTTTTATGTTATTTTCCATTTTTCAGGGGTTAGGTTGTGCTGCAGTTGAGATCTGTACATGTTCTTCCAATTTTTCTTTGCATCACTGATTGTTTCCTTAGGATTTCTAGAAGCAGATTTTACTGGACTGAAGATGTGCCATCTGTAAGATTCTCTATAAACATTGCCAAACTGCTTTCCAGAAAGGTCATGCAATGTCTACTTAATCCCCCCTGAACGTGTGGGAGAAAGTATCCATTTTCTTTAGCTTTCTATCCTTTCCCAAAGGAAGTCTGGAGGAGGGAGAGGGAGAGGGTGAGGGAGAGGGAGAAAAGGTAGCCTGGCTCCTTCAGATCTCTGGAGCGGAGTTGCTGGCAGCTTGTCTGCATGCTGTCTTGGGGCAGTGAGTGGGCACCTTGTTAGTGGGTCGGGACAGGCTGGCAGGCCTCTGGCAGGCCTCAAATGTGGAGTTGCCTGGGGGGAAAGAACAGGCAGTTCAGGGATAATCCCTTAATATTGGCACTGCGATTTTTGTCAGGACGGATTGCAAGTCTTGCTCTGAGCCGGGCAGGGCTGGACACTGTGGAGTGACAGAACTCAGGGAGCCTTCAACTTTGACCCTTGGAGTTTGTTTGGGGGAGAGAGAGATTCGAGTCCTGTGTTCTTGTTGCCTTTTTCTAGTTTACTCAGATAGAACATAGTAAAGGCTGAGAAGACAGCCCCAGCTTATTTTTTCATGGAAATTCTTCTAACCAAAAGGAAGCTGAACTAAGTTGCAGGAATATCCACTGTCCCAAGATTTTCAGATAGCGTTTACATTTTGAATGAAAAACTTATTTAGTGGATGCAAATCTTCTCTCTCTCTCTGTTTCTCTCTCACTCTTTCCCTGTGCTGGCCATGAGAACTTGTGCTGTGTGTCAGTCTAGTCCTCTAAAACAGCTGTGTCAGAGAGGCAAGAGAGCCTCTGGGTGCTGAGAGAGTGGCGGGAAGATTATGCTTTCAAAAGAGCAGGTCATTTCCATCCTTTCTTTTCCCTCTCTCACCTACATTTGGCGTTTTGGAACAGCAACCCTGACCATGTCCTTAGTTTCTCTGTGCGTGTAGCAAGCAGTGGCAAATCTGGAAGATTCTCACTTTGGATTTTGGATTACCCATTGAAAGGTTTTGGTTGGAAGCCTGAGGTAGTTCCTGGCTCTAATTATACCTCAGGCTTCCTTCCCTGCATGTGCTCGTGAGGAGACAGTGGAAGGAAACAGCTAAAGTTAAAGGCTACCGGTAAGGTCAAGCTTTTCCAGAAGAATGTCTAATGAGCCCTGTAAACAAACCAGGGGTTGCATTTGCCTACAAGTGATGCATGGTTGCATGGCGATTCCCTAAGAGGAAATGTGAAGGAGAGTTGCTATCCCAAGGAGCAAGGGACGAGCGTCCATGTATCTTTTCCAGTCGGCTGCCACCTGCTCACGGCCCTCTCTCATTTGTTCCTTGGCACCCCTTTCTTGTATGTGACCACTGCTGCTGCCTCCCCTTCTCCCTCCTCAGGCCTCCATTGTTGCCGGCATCTTTTCTGCCCGTCTCAAGGCTCTTGGGCTCTGCTGAACCCCGCAGTCACTGTCCAATTCAATTTTCTGACGGTTGTTACCGGATGGTTTCACTTTCCTGTGCGATATCCTCCCATGACGCCTCATGAATCAAAGGGAAACAGAGCATTCAAGCTGCGTGGTGTTACAAAGATCTCCACTTTTCTCTCCCATAACTGTCAAGACCCCCGGCCTCCTCCCTCCCCAGCCCCCTGCCTTCGCCCCTGCCTGTGCGTTGCTCTCAGTTCCCAGATCTGTGGTCCGCAGTTTTCTACCTGCTATGGTGACTCCTTCTGCTCTTCATGCTTCCTTGCCCGTGAGCCTGTCTCTTCTGGCTTAGCCACCAGAAAAGGAGTGCCCTTGTGTAGCTTACAACTGCTGGCAGTGCATGAGTGTCAGAGTACTGTGCTCCATAGCCCTTTCAGGGGCTGATTGTAGTGAAGGAGTTCACCAGGCTCCTCTTTGGAGGTCTTTCTGGGTAGCCCAGAACACCCAACCTTCCCGTTAACAGCCAAGGGCTTTCCCTGTACTTTCCGCGAACTCCTGTGTACCTCCAAATCCCTTTAATTCTCCACAGCTGTGCCAAAGGAGGGTCATCCGGGAACCTTCTGAATTTGATGCTCCTCCTCAGGCATGACACGAATCTTTTGTTCTTGCTTGGACATATTTCTGAACTCAGTGTTCGTCTTCCAGCCTGTGATTCCTCCACTCACCTTTGAGTGCCCACTCTGACAGGGGTGCTGCCTTATGCGCTTGGCAGACCTGACCCAGGGTGATGAGTGAGGGATTGGACGCTGAGGCTCATCCAGGAGAGGTCGGCTTTAATTTCCACCCAGCTCCACTATTTGCACCGAGGAGCCCTGGGGGTATAGTGATTATGTGTGGGGCCGCAAACATCAAGGTCAACAACTTGAAACCACTGGCAGCTCTCACTCGCCGCTCTGCAGGCGTGAGATGGGGGTTTCTACTCCCGTAAAGAGTCACAGTCTCAGAAACCCACCGGGGCAGTTCTGCCTTGTCCTATAGGGTTTCCCCGAGTCAGAATCGACTCGATGGCAGGGACTGTGGTCTGGAATTACTAATTGGCTTGTGCTCAACTTAGACTGCTTCCTCTTGGCACTCGCTGTGGTGCCTGGGTACCATGAAAGCAGGTCACATTTTTCCAGGCATGTAGCGAGGGAGCATTAAATTAGGGATGCATGAGTTGCAGAAGGAGACCTCCTGGGGAGCTGCTAACTCAGCTGCCAGCCATTGGTCCAGGGTTTCTTGGGCTCTGGATGAATGGGTAGGTGGCATGAATGGACAGAGGGTCATTGGATCTCAGGGGACTCGCTCTTCTGGATCCATACCTCACAGTTTTTAGAGGTACACAGCCCAGGGCCTCATGGGGAACTGTTAGAAGCTTCACTATAAACATCACATGTTTCCCCACAGAACCAGTTTTCCTGGACTATTTGGGAATAAGAAGTCTCTAATTTTCAATCACATTTACTGTGAGAGGAAGGCAAATATGCATACATTTAAAAAGATAACATATGATTCTTGGAATAAACGTCTTCCCTGTGGACAAATTGCTTTGGCTATAAACCAGGTGCCCTGGGACAGGTGTTTATTCTGCTCAGCTTTGAAGATGATGGGGGATGACGGAACAGTTTGC
The DNA here is from genome assembly GCA_004026705.1 of Nesogale talazaci. NCBI lineage: Eukaryota > Metazoa > Chordata > Mammalia > Afrosoricida > Tenrecidae > Nesogale > Nesogale talazaci. The sequence goes on from PVJH01008321.1 coordinate 38,102, forward strand.
AAAATTTTGGGCTAGCTAGTTCAGTCCTTCCAGTTCCCACTGCTGGTACTCCAACCATCCTATTCTTCATTGAGAGACATAGCTTGAAGACTAGATTGGGATTGAATAGACTTGGGATTGAATTACCTAAACTGTATTGAAGACGACGTTTCAGGAAGAAGTGGGGAGAAACACAGACTGCCTTCCTAGAGGAGGGAACCCAATGTTGGGAACGTGACAGGATCATACAAAGGATGTGGACTACATTATGTGTCCAGTGAACGAGATGATGAGAGTGAGCAGTATATGAAACACTGTCGTGTGGCAGAAAAATAATGAACAGAACAGCTTGCAGTTTACCCAGCGTATGGAGTTATCTAATTGTGCTGTCAGGTGACCTGTGTTTGCCCCTCACGCTCCCACAGGTTAGTCGTGCTGATCCTTTCCTGGAGTCACTGGTTGGTTTGAATAATTGATGTACTCAAAAGGTTGAGGGTTCTAGTCTACTCAGAGGTATCTTGAAGAAATACTGGTGGTCTACTTTTTTAAAAAGCCAGCTGCTGACAGCTCTATTGAAGCAAGATCTACACTGACTGACAGGAGAACACCATGTATTGGAATGGACCGATAGTAACAGTTCTGTTCCTTGCCTAGATAGGCAAGTCTTATGTTCCCTCCCTCATTGTTTGGCATGTTAAATATATGCAGATGATTACTGTACAAATATTTAATACAACTTTTATAAGCCATGAGCAGTGTTTGATTTCTGTCAGGTCAGTCGGTTGGGAATCATCCCAACACAGAAAACTTTACTAGCACCCACCATAGTTCACAAATTCAAAGAGGTAAAGTCCAGAGAAACATTTTAAAGAATACAGGTCCCTAAGGTTAGACCACCAAATCTCCACTGTGTTTTTAGCTGCTGGTATATAGTAAGTGCTAGGTCAGTTTTGGATGACTGAGGCAGGATCCATTTACACTCCAGGACACCAGGCACCATAAGACCTACTCAGACTCTTTCTTGCTAAATGTTGCAGATTTAATGGGCTCTCATTTGAAATAAACTTCCTAGGCTGTTTAGTACCATAGAATCAATTTCCTGGTGGGCCTCATGTAGCACCTTCAGCTAGGGAGAAGTTCACACACATGGGATATAAGACATGAAGTGACCATTCGCTTATAAGCCACTAGTACTCGGGGCAGGGTCAGATATGATCTCCTTTTAAGGAATTAGTCTGAACGTTAGAAGGAAAATCTTAATGTTTAATAACACCATGCTTAAAGGGGGATTGATAGACTAGTTTTTGGGAAGGGCTTTGTGATTCTTCTTGGTTACTTGATTGCTTTGGCTGATCCAGTGTTTGTTCTTAATTATGAGGTAGTCAGCAGTTAGCAGCGAAGTTCTACTTTCTCAATTATATATATATATAAACATATAAATATTGCCCCATCTATTGAATCATTTATGGAAGTGTGCGTACTTCTTCCAGTAAGTTTAAATTCTCTGAACTATGTGTCTTTGTTTATCCTGATACTGCAATTTGACTCTTCTCTTGCCAAGAGGAAGATTTACTTTTTGAAGACATAGGACATCACAAGGAATTTTTTAAAAGCTGCTAGAATAGTGGTTCTCAACCCTCCTAATGCTGCGACCCTTTAATACAGTTCCTCATATTGTGGTGACACCCCTCCCCCCCGCCAAGCTTAAAATTATTTTCATTACTACTTCATAGCTGTAATTTTGCTACTGTTAAGAATTGAGTCTATGAAAAAAAAACAATCGAGTCTTTGAAAGAGTCATTTGACCCTCAACGGGACCACGACCCACAGGTTGAGAGCTGTTATACTAGGAGGAAGAAAACTTTACCAGCCAGTGTGGCTGTCCTGAGTATCTCTTTCCCCAACTCTGTACATGAAGTTTTTTTTTTTTTTAATTTTAAAACTGGTTTTGGACCTGAGCCCCGGTGGCGTAAGTGGTTGAGTGCGGAACTGCGGCCCGCGGGCTTGGCGGTTCAAATCCAGCGGCGGCTCTTAGGAGCGGCACAGGGTAGCGCCCACGACCACCAGAGGGCAGTGATCCCCACAAAAAAACAAAAAAAAATAGTTTTGTTGGCACTTCAGCCACACATCATACAATTCAATAGCTCAACCACATTAATAAAAGTGATACAACTTTCACCGCTATCAATTTTAGAGCATTTCCCGTTTCCCTTTAAATTTTTTAAAAAGTTCCTGAGCTGGAGAAATTCTCTGGAACTTAGGGTATCAAGGGATTCTGGGAAATGTAGTCCATGATGTTGTCACGCGCTCCACACACGCTCTCTCCAGATCTCCACACTTGCTCTCATGCCCTGTGTCATTTCACACACATCGTTCTTTACGGGACCAGGGCCACAGGTCTCTCCTTCTGTAGCGGCTTCCTGCACGCAGAGTCATCACCGTGCCTATCTGAGTGGGCTAGCTCCTAACCCACTGCACAGAAGGGGGAGCACGCTTTTTTGGGTGGAGTCTCTGACTTGAGGGGGTGAGTCATGCATAGGCTCAGGCTTGTTCGTGGTCTGCAGTCGAGGTCGCCTCTGTATTGACTGGGTCTGTTTTGGCAAGTTCCGTACGTCACACCAAGGCTTGTCCTCGGGGAATTTCTCGGTCAGAATAGGGCGGAAGAAAGCAGGAGTGAAGAATGAACGGACAATTATCAGTGCTCCCAACTACTGTTGGTGGGGGAGTGCTTATGCATCGGCCTGCTACCTGCGAGGTCGGCGAGTTGAAAGCACCAGCAACTCCCCGGAAGAAGCATGAAGCCTTCTCGTCCGATGACCAGCCACAGTCCCCTAGAAAGGCACAGCGGCAGTTGGACCCCCATCTCTCGGATTGCCCGTGGGTCACAACGGACTCCAGGGCAGTGAGTTTGGCATTTTCGTTTGCATATATCACTCATCCTTCTCTGCACTCTACTTCTCTGTCGAGGATTCTGAATGTAAGTTTAGTTGCAATAACAGGACAGGGTTAATTGGACTAAGGCTGAAATGAAAGGCGAAAGAAAGATAGCTTATTTTTATATACGTGTTCTAACTCTGAGCACCTTTTTAGGCCACACTTTCTCACTGCTTGTGTGTGCATGCTTGTGTTCACATGTCTGTAAGGATACTTTCCCTCCCTGTTTTTTCTAGCCTCTGTTCTGGTCACTCGCATAGTCTAGTGGTTAGAAATATGTATGTGTGTGTGGCGTACAGAAACTGACTTTGGGGCTGACACAAGGCACTGGATGGAGAAAGGGATCTGTTTGCAGGCTACAGCTTTCTGCAGAACAGGTGTCTTTGGGTTTCTGGCACTGATGCATATGCTCTTTTTGATTAGGGGTGGAAGGCGGCACATGCAGAAGTCACCTGGGTTTTAGCAGGGAACACGATGGCAACCATTGCAGACTCTTTATACTCACAGTGCTGGGTTCCTACTGGTTAGTTCCTATGTCTTCCCCTAGAAATTTTGTCCTGTCGGTCAGAACCTATGCTCATCTTGGTCCAAGCTGTACTTGTTTCTCTCTTACAGTGACACAGAAGTGAATGAACGCTGTAGGTGGAATGCAGATTAAAATCATCAATATCCCTCATAAATTTGACTTAGCTCCTCTTCCTGATGGTGGTCACTTAAGTAAGTTTGGTACCAGGAGAAGCATTGTAGTGTGTAGTTGTGTGGTCCATTGTCTAATTCTGCGTGCATCCTTTTTGACTTTCCCTGTGTGATTAGTTATCTTTGTGGTGCAAGAAGTGCTGACTATTGCACACAGTTGACTTTTCTGGGCTAGTGAAATAAGTCCCAAGTCTCTGTTGTTGAGAGGGACATTAGCCAAAATGTTTGAGGGCCACTGCTGTGCTCCCATCCTCCCAGCCGCTTTGTCTGCTCTTGCCCTGTGGCAATTGATACATTTCTCAAAACGGTTCCAATTTAACCCTGACATAACGAGGGATTAAAACTTTCAAAAGTAGGCCTGCATTCCTGGAGGCATAGTGGTTGAGTGCGGGACTGCCACCCACAGACTTGGCGGTTCAAATCCGGCAGCAGCTCTCAGAAGCAAGACTGGGTAGCTTCCATGACCACCAGGCGGTAGTGATGCCCCCCCGCCCCCCAAAATGACCAACTCCAACTTAAGTGTTTGACTAACAGGTTTCATTCTTATTCTCATTTTAAAATGGGCGATGCTGAACTTTCAGCTAGTTTGTCATAACTTTCTTGGTTAAAAACCTACATAAATCTCAAGAAATAGCATAGCGCAGTACTAGAACGCATTTACTTTCTTTGACTGGCAAGTAAGTATCTTGTGTCAGTAACTGGGTGTCACAGAGTCATCAGTTAACCAGACTCCAAGTGAGAGTAAAACAAGGAATTTTGATTACTGAAGAGAGGAGCCCATAATTTAGTCTGATTGCACTAAGTAAAAGCTTGTGAAAGCAGAATACAATAATCTTTTAAATTGAGAGTGCGTGTGACAAGTCCAACACTGCATTAGATTACTGGCACTTGTCCTGGATTGAGGCTTCCTGATGGCATAGTGGTTACTCCTTGGTCTTTGAATCACAAGGACAACAGTTCTAAATCGCCAGCTGCTCCACAGGAGAAAGACGAGGTTTTCGTCTCTGTAAAGAGTTGGTCTCGGAACCACAGATGCAGTTCTTCTCTGCTTCATAGAGTCAGCAGGAGTCATAATTTGACTCAATGGCAGTGGAAGGCTTGGATTGTGACAGTCCGACAGAAGCTTTCTGAATCCAAGCCCCTAAAAGTCAATGAGCTTGCTCATGAACATAATTTAAAAGATATAACAAAATAGCACACGTGGAGAGAATGAAACTGCATTGGAAGAAGACAATCAAATTGAGTCACCTATCAGTGAGGGGGCTGACGGGAAGGCACTGAGGGGTGGTTGATTCAGAAAGACACCCAAATTTCACTTCCAGCCCTCTCGTTGGTTTGGTCACATAGTCAGGAACGTGGCCTTCTCTAACTGAGAAAGAGGTACCTAGCGTTTTGTGATTAGCAGACCAACTCATATCTCACCATGCCAGCAGTGTTCCACCTGTACCTAAGGTTTTAAGCCCAGTAATTTTCCAGCATTTTATACCTTTTGCAATTATTCACTTAGGCAAACATAGCCTGCGGGACTACAGTGGAAGATGAAAAGAAAAGATGTTAACAACAGCCATGATAGACCTAAGTTGCCAGAATCCAATGACTTTAGGGCATTTTGGGATATCCTTGTTTCTGCATACAATAAGTGTTCCAGTTTTAAACATTAAAAGTATTTTAGCTCCCTTAATCTATAAGGACCCAGTTTAATGGCAAACAGGCAGAATTCTGTTAAGCTTTTTGTGTGTGTCCAGAACATGCCCTGCTGCTTTTTTAAAAACTTACCAGAGAGCTGGACTTATCTCCAACTCTTGTCATTTCTTTTGCTCTCTGGAGGCTCCTCTATAACTGGGCTGGTGTCATAAACTAACCTCTCAATACTATTTCCCCCCCCTGTGGTATTCTTAGGATCCAAATCAGTGGTTTGATTATAGCCTCCTGTAACTTTTTAAAAAAGAAAATGCCATCAGATTCTCTTGAGAGCTTTGGTTAATAGAAACTTGTTTCTTATCATAATTTAGACTCCCATTTTTAGGCCAACTTTCCCCATTGCCTAACTTATTACAAAGACTCTCAGGTTTCTTCTAGGATTAAACTTGTCCCAATTCTTAAGGATGCATCCCAGAGGTATGTTTGGAGCTATTAAATCTTGGTTTCCTATCAGAAAGTGAGCAGAGATGATCACGACAGAGGCCACATTATAAGCCTACTGGGAGAAGGCATCCACTCCTTATCTTGGCAAGCACGCAAGCGTGTGTGTGTGTGACTCCTTATCTTGGGCAAAGAAGTAAGCCTGTGTGTGTGTGTGTTTTCAGAAATTAAACAGATCACACTCACCCTCTTTTAAAACACACAAATCCAGTGTTCTTTTTTCCAGTTCAGACTCACATAATTCTCATTACAGGAAAAAGTAACAGAAAGACATGGAAATTTCAGAATAAGCTCAAGGAAATATAAACCTAGTTTGCAAGGTCAAGACAAATACATGTTGAAGAAAACCAATCTTTCACACATGAAGAACATGGTTTCATTCTAACCAGACCTTACACAGGGCTGACAGGAAGTTCCCAAATGCCAGATAATACCCTAATAGACAGATCCTAAGCCAAAAGTGAGAGGAGAGAAGAAAAATTCTCCACCAAACACACCCAGCCAGATTCTTTTCTGCAAAGGCTGAGAAGATGCAACAGTACAGGAGATTCTGGCAGCTGCTTATCTTCTTGCCTGGATAAAACTTTTCCATTTCCGTGATAATGGCAAACTCTTTGGTCCAGCACCCCCTCTTTCTGCCGACTCTGCTGCCCAGAGAGATGACAAGAATGAGGTTCTGGGCTGACCAAGGAGAAGATTTATTGTTGAAATACATCAGGCATCACAAGAGCATTTTATGTAGAAGTTCCTCAGAGGACTGCCCAAAAGGCAAACACATCTGTCTCAGAATCAGTCCGGCCAGAATGCTCCTGGAAGAAAGGATGGCGAGACTTTGTCTTATATACTTTGGACACGTTGTCAGGAGAATCCACTTGTGGAGCAGGACATTGTGTTTGGTAAAGTAGAGGGGCATCAAAGAGGATGAACGCCCTCAGTGAGAGTGGCACACTGGCTGCTACCACGAGCTCAAACCTAAGGACCATTGCGAGGGTGGTGCGGGTCTGAGCAGTGTTCATCAGGTTTCCCACAGCATCACCATGTGTCTCTGTGTTGAAATGGAATTGGTTGCACCCAACAGCAGCAGGAGGTAGAAAACTGTACCAGCCTGTATTTTCTTGGCCCACTTCCCTGCACACTCCATGCACATCAAGCTCCCCACCCCCTAAAACCCATTACTAGAAGTTAATACAGATAGCATATTGTTCCATAGTTCAGTCACATCAAGCAGTATTTTAAAATTGCTATCACAATCAGTTTCAAAACATTCTTTACCTTTCTGAACTCTGTGACATCCATTCCCTGTTACCCACCATGATGACTCCACCCCTACCCCCAAGAAACCCTTATTCTATTTGTTGCCTCATATAATGCTAAACAGAAAAAAATATAACAAAAATTCAAGACGGTGACCCCTGAGATAAACCCCCAATAGGAACAAACGAAAATACACAGGAAATGTTGAAAACCAGGATCAGGCCTAGCGTGCATCAGAGCGGGGATCAACTGAGAAGCTTTTGACCATTCAAATCAGGCTGATCCTTTTGATTTGGTATAGTCCTCTCTCCAAGGCACATCAAACTGTTCAAAAGATTCCCACTGGCATGAGAGTCAAAGAAGCGTTCACGGTGGTAGCAAGGGGTTCTGGGAAATGTAGTCTCGAGCTGTTGTTGTGAGCTCTGGGCATGCTCTGACCAAGTCTTCACCTTCACTCCCTTGCCCTGTCTTAATTCTATGTATTAAGTGGAATTCCCGGGTGGTGCAAATGATTAACATTGGCTGTTCAAGTCACCCAGAGGTGCCTAAGGGGAAAGGCCTGGTGATCTATTTCTCAAAAACCAACCATTGAGACCTCTACGGAGAACAGCTCTCTATTGACTCACATGGGTTGCATAGTTAGAATCATCATAATTACTTTTAAAAAGGGTTATTATTTCCTAAGATAAAGAGGTGGCAGTTTTACCCCTTTAACGAATCTTTATGTACTTCCCTGAGATTCTTGTGGTGCTTCAGTTTTTTTTTTTGCTTGAAAAATGGATTTTATTATCACATTTGTGAACCTAGGAGGCCTGTAACTGTACCCTCAGTCCCCATTGTTCTTCCTGGCCGTGAAATGTTTGGGGTTGTTGTGTGTGCAACATATCCTGGCACTGCCTGTGCTTCCTTGATAGACTTGTGAAGTGGTCTTGGACAAATCAAGCAGGAAAAGTATTGATTATATACCAGTGATATGTATTATCATTGTTAATCTAGTTATTTTATTATAGTTACTGCTGTTTACTATCTATTCGGGATGTTTGGAGCTTTACACTTGTAACTTCATGTGATCAAACAGTCTCAGAGAGCGAAATGAATTGATTATATACACAGGGCTGGTAAGTGGGAGAGATAAAGTTTGAATATGGTGAGGTCAGAGTTCAGGCTTTTCTGTCAAACAAATCTGAGCCTTTCTCTTGCTGTTTCAGGGGTATCAGAGAGATGGGGACTGTGGTTTCTTCATCTAGGTCAGACACAGCTAACATACTCCGAGGATCGCTCAGAAGAGGACCTCTCAGTTCTGGAGCTCTGACTCCAACTGATGCAGGGGCTCCAGGCTGGAGTAGGGTAGGGTATGATTACATTTTCAGGAAGGGTTTCATGGAGGATTATGTGGGGATGTGCAACACAGAAGCATTTGACCAGGAAGGCAGAGGGTTCAGCATTTCAGATGGAGAAATTAGTCTGAGGAAGGGTTCAGAGGCAAATGACTCAAGTGTTCTGTCCTCAGTGTTCCCATCTTCCAGAGCTCATTTGCTAAGAAAAATGTTATGAGGAAAAAAGTCCTATCTTCCCAGAAACCTCATTTGTTAAATTTCATGGCAACCTGATATAATAGGGACAACAGATGTATGTTTCAATCTGTTATTAAATTCTGCTGCGATGTGACCTTTGGTCCAAATCTTGTCCGAGAGCCTCTCTGTGCTTCCTAGATTTTATCTGTGAGATGATGGAAAAGACACTGGCTACTGGATGATCTCTGTGGAAAGTTAAATGCTCTAAGATGCTTGAGTGTACATCCCAAATTTGAATTGCATGTTTATGTGTGGCAAGCTCTCCCTTACTCAAATGAGCATTTTGATTTAACTAGGACATACCTTACACTGCTCTTATTTACAGGTAAGTGCATAGTATTGGCTGCGTGGGCCAAGTCTGACTCAGAACAGGAACAGTGTGGTCTGGTTTCAGAAGGCAGGCTCCTCTTTGCACTGCTGTCTCTCCCATGCAGATATTTGGGCCCAGGGGCAGGAGTCTGTACCAGTTCAGTTCTGAAGATTTGCAGGTTGGGAGGACTTGGGCTGGGAGACAAGGCAGAGGACAATGTAGGTGGAGAAGGAGGCCCTGCAGTGACAGGCTCCGTGAGTCACCCAGCTGTCTGCTCTAGCTCCAGAGCTTTGGGAGCAGCTTATGACACTGTCTTATGCAGCAAGGATGGAATTAGACAGGAGATGGCATTGATGCATTGTCAGGGGTGGCCCATTCTCCCCGGCACAGCGTGGACAAGTGGGCGAAGTGGAAGCTTTGCTGAATGGGGAGACCGAAGAGCAGGGTTTGAAGTGCAGTCCTGCTGTTCCCTCTTGAGAGGAAACTAGAGGTACTTTATAGATGGGATCTCATATTGTTCTTACCTCCGTACCAAGAGGGGAGACTCTTCTCATTTTCTTGATAACCAACTTCAGGCCCAGAGAGTTTAAGCCACTTGTTGGAAGCCACCTAGAAATTATGAAACAAGTCCTTGACCTGCTAAAGCCTGCTAGGACTGCACGAGTGTTTTCTAACCTTGAGATGTGCAACACAACTAATTGGGGGACATCTTATAAGACCATTTGGGCTTCATCCCAGAGTTTCTCATTCAGTAGGCATGGGTTGAGCCCAAGAATCTGCATTTCTAGTAAGTTCTCAGGTGGTGCTTGATGTTGTTGTTCTGGAGACCCCAGTTGGAGAGCCACTGTTGTACATGGTACTCGTCTGTTTGGGATTGATTTGTGTCCCAGCCAAATACATAGCAGCTGGATTGGACCATGATTCTCAGTATTATATAAATCTCCATTTTATGAAATGATGTAACTATCTTATGTGTTTTAAATCCTAGCGTCTCTGATGTGAATGAAGTATGATTAGAGCAATCCACAGGATTAAGTTGTATCTTGAGTCCATTTCTGTCGAGATTAAATGAGAGAACAGAAATCAAAGGCACCTACTATGGTCAGAAAAAGGGAATAGAGCATATATATCCTTTCAACTCAGGTACTTGTGCTGTGCATGTTATAGATTATTTTAGATTGGAGAGCTCAAAAGCATGGGCCCATCCATAAATGTAAGGAGCGGAAAAAAAATTGTAAGGAGCAAAGGACCTTTTTCTAGAGTTGACACTCAGAGGACACCTTCCCCTACAGATGGTATTTTGAATTCAAACTTTGCCTTTCTAAACTGATAGAATGCATTCCTGTTTGTTGTAGTATTTCTGTTACAGCAGCACTGGCTAATTATGCCATTCATCTTTCCCTGGTCCCAGGCTCCTCTCACTTGTAAAATAAGGTTATAAGAGTTTCAAGCCAGTTCATTGAGATCCTCACCCCCTCCCCCCTTACTGTGATGTTTCCTTTTCACCCTAGATACTTTGAATCAGAATCTACATTTTAACAAAACGTGTCTGGTTAGAGTCTCTTAGCTCTCTCCATTGGACCACTTCACTTAGTTATCCATGCCTGCTATTTTTCTAATCATTTATAATTATGTGTGATTTTGGTCAAGTTAATTTGTAAATGACTTAGAAGCCTGAAAGCATATAATGCTACTATAGTTCTGTCACTTGTCAGTTTTTTATTTTTGGACAATTTGCTGTTATGTGCGGATGCTTTATTATTCAGTGTGAGATCTTTACTTTTAGATAATCACTTGGACTTACTGTATCAATAGAAAGCCTCTTCATTCATCTTTGTGTATTTGTGTATGTATCTTTTTAAAAATTGTGCTTTGGGTGAAAGTTTACAAAGCAAATTGGCTTTCCAATCGACAATTCCTACACAATTTGTGATACAAATTTGTGATTGTGATCCTCACAATGTAATAGCATTCTTCCAACTTTCTGTGCTTACCATTTCCTTATGTACTTCTTTCTGCTGTTTTCTTGCCTTCTAAGTTTATTTCTAGACAGTGCTTTTGATCTTATAAGCTTGATTGTTCTAAGAAGTGTGTAGCACTCTGGTGTTATTGCTTTTATGCTGGTTCATCATTTGATTTAAAACTGAGCCAGGAGGTGAATTCATTTCCAGATTTGAAATGTAACTAAGGGCCATCATATTGGGGGTTTCCAGTCTGTATCAGACAAATAAATCTGGTCTTTAATGATTTTGATTTTTTTTTTTGGCATCACTGCTCTCGGTGGTGGGAGTAGGAGGCCCAGCCCCACTGCTGGAATTGAACCTCCGTCCCAGTGGGCCGCAGTCCTGCGCACAACCACTACGCCACTGGGGCTCAGCCCATGAGTTTGATTTTTATTCAGAATTTTTCCCACTCTATCCAGGATCTTGCGGTGGTTATGAGTGGTTCTCAACCTTCCTAATGCCATGACCCTTTCAATACAGTTCTTCACACTGTGATGAACCCCCCCCCCCCAGTTATCAAATTATTTTCACTGCTACTTCATAACTATAATTCTGCAACTGTTATGAACCATTTGACCCCCAAAGGGGTTGCAACCCACAGGTTGAGAACCTCTGTTCTACTGTGACCCCTTTCAGAGCTGGTAACCTGCCATCTAGTTCTTCTGATATCAGGGATGAGCAGGCTGGCTAGGGTTCACATGATCCATCACTCATTTGAATGGATTCTCCCCTTACATGTGCTAAATTCTTCACTCTTCTTTCTTCCAGATGGGGAGAGACCAAAGCTGTATTTGGTTGCTCACAAGCTCTTAAGATACCATTCCCTACTCAGCAAAGTAGAATGCAGACCATTGTCTCTGTGGACTGTACTATGCCAGTGGACTTAAAATAGGAACCCCATGAGAATGTGGTTCTAAAGTTCCCCAGGCCAAGTAACACAGTCATTCTCTCAAGATGTCTGGTTAGGGTTAAGAAGTTTTCTACTTGTATGACCTACGCTGTACCGTAAATGTCTGTGTGAATATCCTGCACCACCCGCATAGTTGTTGCCATGCTTGAGCCCATCGCTGTAGCCATTGTGTCAACCGACCTCGTCGACGGCCAGTTCCTCTTTTTTGCCACCCCTCTCATTTACCAAGTGTGATGTCCTTCTCCAGGAACTGGTCTCTCCTAACAACATGCCATAACTACGTTAGGCTGTCTCACCATCCTTGCCTCTAAGGGACATCCTGGTCGTACTCCTTCTAAGACAGATTTGTTTGTCCTTTTAGCAGTACATGGCCCTTTCAACATTCTTTGCCAGCATCACAATTCAAGTGTATCAATTCTACGATTGTCTTCCTTGTTTAATGTGCAACTTTCATATGCAATTGAAAGCATCAAGATGTGGGTCAGGTGCACCTTAGTCCTCAAAGTAGCATCCTTGTCTTTAAATACTTTAAAGAGGTCTCATGCAGCAGATGTACCCAATGCATTGAGTCTATTGATCTCGTGACTGATGGGTCTCTAAATATTTGATTTTGGATAGCGAGCAACACAAAATCCTTGATAAAGTTTTTCCCATTTATTGTGATGTTACCTCTGGACCCAGTTGTGAGGATTTTCGTCTTCTCTACTTTGAATTGAAGGCTGCAATCCTTGATCTTCAGCAGCAAGTGCCTCAAATTCTCTCACTTTCAACAAGCAAGGTCGTCTCATATGCACATTGTTAATAAGCCTTCCTTCACATATGATACCATATTCTTGTTTGTATAATTCAATTTCTCTGATTATTTGTCATTGTACAGGTTGGATAAGTATGGTGAGAGGATATAACCTGGGTGCAAACCTTTTCTGATTTTAAGCCATGTAGTATTTTATAAGACTGTCTCTTGATCAATGTACAAGTTCTGTCTGAGCTCAATGAAATGTCCAGGAATTTCTATTCTTTTAAAGATTATCCAAGTTTGTTATGATCAATACAGTCTAATGTCTTTGCATAGTCAATAAAGCACCAGAATACATTTTTCTAGTATTCTCTACTCTCAGCCAAGATCCAGCTGACATCAACAATATTTTACACCTTGTTTTTTATCTTCTTCTGCATCAGGTCCAAACCTCTGGCAGTTTCTGTCACTGCAATCACTCTTGGATGATCTCCAGCAAAATTTACCTTGCATGTGATATCAATGATGTTGTTCTATCGTTTCAGCATTCTGTTGGGTCACCTTTCTTCAGAATGGGTACTTTTACGGATCTCTTCCAGTCATTTGACCAAGTAGCTGTCTTCCAAATTTTGTGGCATTGGCAAGTAAGTGCTTTCAGTGCTTCATTAGATTGTTGAAACATTTTAAGTGGTATTCCATTAGTTCCTGGACTCTCCTATTTGGTTAATGCGTCTAGTGCAGCTTGAAGTTTTTCCTACAGCACCATTGACTTCTGCTGCCTCCTGAAATGGTGGAATACAGATCAGATAGTTTTTGTACTGTGATTGTACACTCTTTGCATCTTTCAAGGCTTCTCACATCATTCAATATTTTGCCCATAGAATCTTTCAATATTTTAAGTTGAGGCTTAAAGTTTTGCTTGAGTTTTTTTCAGTTTATAATATATTGAATGTATTCTCTTTTGCTTTTATAGCTCTAAGTCTTTGCATATTTTCATTAGGATATTTTACTTTGTCTTCTTGAACTTTGACATTTTCGATTCAACTCTTTGATAATTTTCACAAGCTGCACAGGCATTTTCTATGATTTGGGAATCCCTCTTATAATCCTCAGAATAGCACTGACATTGTCCTTTGATTGTTCTCTCTATTAGATTTGGAAAACCCCACTCAATACTAACTAGGTAGAGAGTGGTATGGCCAGAGTTCAAATTCAATCATTTTAACAGTGGAGCATTTGTTCTTGGCCCTTATAATATAATGCTTTTCTAATCATGAACACTTTTTTTTGAATACTTCTTTGAGTTCTATGTTCTCTGAAAATATTTTCATGGGTCAGAGAGAAAGTTTACCCATTTTCAGTCTATGAACATAACGAGGACCCATTCTCTTGGGTCCTGCTCACCTCAGTCCTGCAAGAATGGCCCTCTGAAATTTTATACCAGGGCACTGATTGATACAGTTTTATATGATTCAGTACCCTGTGAGACTGAACAAGTGAGGTAGAGACATGAGCAGTTCCAGAAGGGAACTTGATCCCTGTGATATTCACTCTCTGTGGTTGGTGAACCTCCTGCCCCAGGCTCAGCTATTTACATCTGGCAGCTTTTTGACCTGGCCACCTTGCCAGGTACAGACTGTGCTTGGACGTGTCTTTCTTCCTGGATCTGCCACCTGCCATGTCAGGGATAAGACCCTTCCCCCAAAGAGTTTGCTGCTATGTGATTCTTGGGACTTCACAGCGCGGGTACTACTGGCAAGATTGCTCTGTCTCTACAGTTACATGAGGCAGTCTTAGAGTTGTGCGACTTCTCTCTTCCAAATCTGGCCGTCTTCCATTCTCAGTCCTGCCAATTTAATGGCTCAAGTATGATGTTCTTAAAGGACAGTCACTCTTTGTCTTATAACCTTTGTGTGGTTTCTCAGGGAACAAGGTGGCCCAAGAACTCACTGTCATTATGTCTTCTTTTTTTATTTTTTTTGCGTCACCTTTTATTTTCTTTAAAGAAATTCTGATAGGTTGCTGGCACATAAATGGCAGCTCCCTCTACTACCCGGGTTGTAGGTTTTCTGGGTTTGGTATGTTACTCTGGCTATGCCAACAGGAACTAAGGAAATCTGCTTTCTGCTGCATACCCTTTGAAGCCAATGGTGGGACCTTTCCTCCTGCCATCAGTATAATGATATGGGTCATGGGTATGGGGTTGGGGAGTGACATAACTTCATCCTGATTTTTCTTTTCACTTGTTAATGATAACTTCCATGCCCCCCAGTGACACCACCTCAGATCTCAAGTCTTAAGAGGAAAGGCCTTTGAACTAGATATTGAGTTGAATGGGACCGTTTCAGTCTTGGATCCCATGCTTCCGTGTCAGCACTGGTTCTGGTAGCAGGTCAAACTTAGTTCTATTTCTGAGGATCACGGGATACTTTATAATAATGGACAGGTCTTTACTGGTCCCCTAGAGATTGGTGGAACTCCTCAACTTACAGTCTCAGACACCTTTCATGTCTGCAATGAGAACCCAGTCCTGTAGCTCAGTGCTCAGCCAAACATTAGAGCAGTCTGTAAGGGGCCCGGTCCCCTGGGGAAATACTTCTTAGAATACCCATATCAGATCAAAGGGAGAACATTACCCAAGGATGGAGTTCAGAAAGTTAGGAAAGAAACAGGAAACAGAGAAAGTGAGGTAAGTGATGTGACACCGTGAGGATTGAAATCAGTGGCATGAAACAAAGTGTGTATGAATTGTTTAATGAAAAGTCCATGATCTGCCTTATAAACCTTTGCTCAATTCACAAGAAAAAAAAGTGGGTTCTTCGTCAGCTTATCCACCACAGGTTTTCAGTTGGGTGACAGTTTCATCAGCCCCTCTGAGGGATTCTAGAACATGTGTGTAAGCAATCACATAGCACTGCCTTATTGTCTGGAGGTGAGAAACAGGGTCGACTCTGTAGGCTCAGTCTGTTAACTTACTTGCCCTCTGGGGTTTCAGCTGGTTGTACCGTTCCTACATTCTCTCACGTCTAGGATTAGGCATGGTCGTTTCCTAGAACTGCAGATGATGGGTTCTTGCTTTTACTAAAGTTCCTGAGACTCCAAAGTCAGGTTAGGTAAACAACCTTTGCTCCCAGGTTAAGAAGAAATGACTTATTTTGATTATTCAAAAATGGCACTTGGAAGCAAAGTGCTGGTTGCTTTAGGAAATCTATTCAGGGAGATAGATGATAGGCCTCATTCATTGATAGGACAGAAAACCATGGGGAGTCCCGTGGAGGCTCCCTGATTACATCCTAGGTGAATTTGCCCTGTCCACTGCAAAAGTCTCAGTGGACTTTCTCAGTTGGCATTGCCAGAATATGTGGTGATGCCTTTCTAAGTAGAAAGAACACAGGGAGAGCAAGGAAGGTGAACACAGGATTTGAGGAGGGAAAGACAATATATTCAACTTCAGAGAGGTTGAGTTTGAGCCACCTGTTGGAGTCACCCCTGGGAGACCAGGTAAAGATGGGCAATAGATAGCAAGAGTAGGGCGTGTGGTGTCAAGGGAGCACATCAGGCCTGAAGTAGCTTGGGGTCTTAGGAAATCCACTTAACGTTTTTGAACTTGTTACCTCACTTAGAATGTTGGAATGGCCACCTCTCCTTCTCAGTTTTGTTATGAAGAAGTGCTTAGTGCCCACTGGTGTGACATGATCGAAATACCTTCTCTTCCTTGAAAGGTATTCTTTCTGGAGTGTTTCTGGTGACTGCTGAGAGGTGTCCTCTTTTCTGGAAGGACCGTGCCTTGAGGATAGATAGCACTTTGTTGACTGGGAGGTGGCAGGAATGGACCTAGAACCCAGTGCAGCACTGAGGACTTATTATGCCATTCAGTCTGCTGGGGTCAGTTGTGAGGAGGCTAATCAGGGGTCCTCTGGTCTGAGAAGTGAAAGCATGGGGAGAGAATACCCAAGGAAATGTTTGTTGAAGATTCAGTGCTATCATCTCATTACGGTTTTGAAAAACACAGCTATTACATGGAGACCTAAGGGGCACCTGCCCCAAGCCGTGGTATTTTCACTTGCCTCATATGCCGGTGAATGTTGGATATTGAATAAAGGTGACTGACAAAGAATTGATGTATTTGAATTATGGTGCTGGTGAGGAAATTGAAACTCCTGGGCTGCCAAAAGGAAAAACAAATCTGTCTTGGAAGAAGTGTAACCAGAATGCTTCTCAGAAGCAAGCATGGTGAGAATATGTCTGATGACCTTTGAACATGTTCACAAGAGAGCCCAGTCCATCATACTTAGTCAAGCAGAGGGGCAGTCTATGAGGGGAAGCCCTTGACAGAGTGGCTAAAACAACAGGCTCAAGCATAGGAACCATTAGTGCAGGACTGAGCAGTCTTTTGTTCTGTTGTACAGTCCCAATGAGTTAGACTTGATGGCACCAGACAATAATCACGAACAAGAGCCATGGCTTGGGGCATTGTGGCATAGTTTGTGTTTTTGATTAGTAATTTAAAGGCCGGGGGTTCAAGTCCCCTCAGAAGCACTGTGAAGAAATGAGCATGAGCTCATTATGAGTTGGACTGGATTGGGCTTGACAGCAATGTGTTCGAAGTCTTCATGAAGACCTCCACCACCACCCAAGTGAGCCTTGGCTTCCTTCTCAGGTTAAACAGCCACCCAGGAGGGGCCCTGTCACTTTATCACATGGTGCTCACTGAGAAGCTTTGGCATATGGCCTCAGCTAATCTCGCTGCCAGCAAATTTCCAAGCAGGAAGACTTCCAAAGCCTAGAAGCCTTCTGTGAGGAGCACAGGGAACGAAGTAGCAGTGGTTCCAGAAGGCTCTCAGTGCTTTCTCATCAGGGGAAGGAAGTGGGCTGTCTCTGCTCTTGAGGTGCCTCTCGCTACCTTCTGCTCAGAGTGGGACTAGCTTTCTCTCCTTTGCCTACGTGTTGGCTGAGCCAGAGCACAGATCCAGCATAAGAGCTGGGCGGCTGTGATCACACTGCGTTCAATTCTGTTGAGCTTATTAGCCTCCAAGCTGGTAGCCCTGAATGACTTTCGTTCCAGGACTGAGTACTTCTTTGCAGGTTTCTCAGGAAACATCCCAGGAAGTGATCCATGAGCAGTGTTCCTTTTCTGCCTTTCAAAGATGAAACAATGGTGGTGGGGGGTGGGGGGAGAAGTCAAGTGTACTTCCTTGCTAATGTTCTTGTTGGGGTAAATCATCCCCAGAGGTAGAGCAAGTCAACAGTAAGTCCCCATCTGTCTACTAAGCATTAAGGAGTCATTGAAGACTGGAGAGAAAGAGCATGGCATGGTGGAAGTAGAGCTTGCTGGTGAGACTCCAGGTCTGGCAGCACTGTGCTGCACAGAAGGCAGGACCTCTAGTAATTAGTCCGTGATAGAGACATATAGATAGGAAGCCAAAAAGCTCAGGTTGGGTAGGGGCTGAAATTCTTCTATGCATGTAGCCCGTTTCTCCGGAAAAGCCTCAGTATTCATGATAATAGGATCTCTACTCTTTTAAAGTGGTCTTTTGTGAATTTGACTGCCCCATTTTCCATTTCTCCACTCCCTGCACTGATGTCCAAAGGTTGTATATGGGAATCTAAGGATTCCCTGATGACAGGATCTTCCCTTTTCAGGGGCAGAAACTGGTTTTGGAGCTTTAGGAAGTCCGAGTGTCTCCCGTGGGCAGAGACTGTCAGTTCAGTGGACAACTCACCTTTGTTCTTCTACGTGGCTTGAGCATCCCTGCTGAAAACCTAGTGGGTTTGGCAGTGGCTGCCAGGGAATGCTGTGTGCCGGCCCAGCCAGATTACTAGACTTGCCTCCTCCTGCCGTGGCCTAGAGTTGGCATCTGAAGAAGAATTGGGTAATTCAGACTGGGGAGCCCATAGTCTAATTAGTTGGGGAAACATCCAGTTTGCACAGGATCCTTTTTAAAAATACAAGTGCAACTTAATGTGTTTTTGTTTTTTGAATCAAGTCCTTTGTACAAGGATGCCATTTGAGTCAATGGTTTTGTATTTGCTTATTTAATCACCAGTGAGATTGCCATCCTTTGAATGTTTGATCCTGTTTCCCCTTATATTACTTATAAGCGCCTTTACACAGGGGAACCCTTGGCTAGTTAAGGTGTTTGCTAGTAATTGGAAAGCTGCTGACCAAGTTCACTCTGAGGTGCTTCCTAAGAAAGGTCTGGCAATCTACTTCTGAAAAAAATCAGCCATTGGAAACACTGGAACACAGTTCTGGTGACACATCCATGGTTGCCAGGCACTGGAATTGATTCAATGACGAGTTTGGTATTTTGTTTTCAAATATTACATAAGGACCCTTCTTGTATCCTCATAAAACCAAGCATCTTTAGGGAGAGAGATAGGTCTCTTGCCTGTGGCCCTGGGCTTCCAGCTCGGGTTGGATCCCTATCCACCACTCTCCTCTTGACATATGTTACTGACTGATAGCGTTTTAAATGTGTGACCTTTTGTGAGAAACTCCACAAAGACAATGAGTTTTACAAATATGCTCTCCACCTGAAACTGTCTTTTCTTTTGTGAATGGAATTCACACACTTAATCCATGAGCAGACATGTACCTGCCCAGTTGTGCTTGCAGTCTCTCTCCCTGCCTCCAGCTCATGTCTGGGGCTTTAGAGTTCTGGACTTTACGCTAGCATAGTGGTTCTCAACCTTCCTCATGCTGCGACCCTTTCATACAGTTCCTCACGTGGCGGTGACCCCCCCCCCCCACCATAAAATTATTTTCACTGCTACTTCATCACTGTCATTTTGCTGCTCTTATGAATTGCGCAACCTCTGCGACACGGTTGCCATGTGTAGCAAGTACTGGAGGCTATCTGACCAAGGAGGACTCCATTCCAGACTTTGGGCCTCCGGTATCTATGGACAACCTGTCTCCATCCAGACTTCAGGCTTCCCCAAGGGCCCTGCCGGCTTTCTTTCTGTTTTCTTAGAACAGTACTTGGGCCTGTTGCGGCTGGACTACCCGAAGGAGGTAGCGCCACACGTTTAGAAAGCCTGGCTGTTTCTGAGTCTGCTTAAAGTCAGTGCTAGGAACTGCGGGGGGTATGGAAACACAACCCCAGTTCCCATAGAGACAAGACAAACAGCAAAGGAGGATGGTTAAAATTCAGACTGAGCTTCCTCTGTTTGACTCAGAATTACTATTTACTAGCTTAGAGCTTAAGCACATTCTTTCACTATCTGAGCTTCATTTCTTTCAAATAAGGTTACAAATGGTGTTGAGCTTAGTGCCCAGCACGTTATGAAACAAACAATCAAATGAACAAAGCGTGTGGCCTTTGAGTCAGTTTTATGTTATGGGGTAGAGCTGCCACATAGAGGGTTCACGGCTGTATTCTTCATGGAACTAGATTGGCAGGCCTCCCTTTGTGGTGGCATCGGACAGATTGAACCTCAAAACCGTGAGCGAGCATACCACCTAGGAATCTCAGCACATTGTAGGTACACAACAAATTTCGTCAAAAAACCACACTCCTTCACCAACACTATAACAAGGAAGGCTGGCCATTATATGTCAGGTACTTTTAAAGAGATTTTTAATGTATTAGCTCATTTAATTGTCATCGGAGCCCACTGAAGAGTTAAGGAACAGATTTTTTTTTTTTTAAGGAACAGATTTTTTGAATAATGGATTTACCTAAGCTTCTGAGGTATGGACCAGATATTTCTGTTCAAGATTCTCTGACCTAGACTTTCTACTTTCTGACTTTCTACTTTTAAGCAATACACTAAACTCAGAGACCGATCGACTCTGAGGTCTTGAATGCCTTCTCTATAGCTCATCTTAAAAATCTTTGATCTGTTAAGTGGGAATGATGAGGATACTAATTTGGGTTTTTTTTTCTTTGTTTTGTTTTTGGGCACCATTGCCCTCTGATGGGAGTAGGAGGCCCAGCCTTGCTCCTGGGGAGCTGTTGCTGGATTTGAACCTCTAACCCAGTGGGCCGCAGTCCCGCACTCAACTGCTACGCCACTGGGGCTCAGATTGAGGATACTAATTTGAACTATTAGAAGAATTCCTTGAGCTTTGTCAAGGGCTTAACACAATGCTTAATGTGCCATAAGAAACTAAAAACCAAACCTACTACTATTGATAAAGACTGCTAATGAAGCTGAAGAATTGCAGTCTTCAATATGGAGTATAACTCGATATATAGAAAACTTAAAATCTTCACAACTGGACCAAAAGGTAATATCTTGATAAACAGAGATACTGGAGTTGTCAAGAATGTCTTCCTGCTTGAATCCACAACCAATGCTAATGGAAGCAGCAGTCAATACACTATGTATTACACTGGGTAAATCTACTGTACAAGTCCTCTTCAGAGTATTGAAGAAAAAGCATATCAGTTTGTGGACTAAGGTGTGCCTAACTCAACTATGGCATTTTCTTTCTTTCTTTTGTACTTTATTTATTATTTATTTATTTAAAAACATTTTATTGGGGGCTCATACAATTCTTATCACAATCCATACATAAGTTCATTGTACGTCAGGCACAGTTGTACATCTGTTGCCCTCATCATTCTCAAAACATTTGCTTGCTATTTAAGCCTTTGGCATCTGCTCCTCATTTTCCCCCCTCTGTCCCCACTCCCCCCACCCTCAGTAGCCCTTGCTGACTTATAAATTATTATTACTTTGCCATATCTTACACTGTCTGATGTCTCCCTTCACCCACTTCCCCATTGTCCATACCCTCAAGGAAGAGGTTATATATAGATTCTTTTAATTGGTTCCCCATTTCTACCCCACCTTCCCTCCACCCTTTCAGTATGGTCACTCTCAGCACTGGTCCTGAAGGGATCATCTCTCCTGGATTCCCCTCAGTTCCTATCTGTACCAATGTACATCCTCTGGTCGAGCTGGATTTGGAAGGTAGAACTGGGATCATGATAGTGGGGAGGAGGAAGCATTGAACAACTAGAGGAAAGTTGTATGCTTCATCATTGCTACACTGCATCTTAATTGGTTTGTCTCCTCCCTGTGACCCCTCTGTAAGGGGAATACCATTACCTACAGATGGGTTTTGGATCCCCACGCTATACTCCCCCTCATTTACAATAATATAATTATTAGTTCTTTGATGCCTGATTCCTGATCCCTTTGACACCTCATGGTCACACAGGCTGGTGTGCTTCTTCCATGTGAGCTTTGTTGCTTGTGGGCTAGATGGCTGCTTGTTTACCTTCAAGCCTTTAAGACCCCAGACACTATATCTTTTGATAGCCAGATATCATCAGCTTTCTTCACCACATTTGCTTAGACCCACATTTGTCTTCAGTGATCGTGTCGGAAAGGTGGACATTGTGGAATGCTAATTTAATAGAACAAAGTGTTCTTGCATTGAGGAAGTGCTTGCGTGTAGACACAATGTCCATCTGCTGCCTTAATACTAAACCTATAAATATATGCATGTAGATCTATTTCTCCATCATCCTATATAAATATATTTACCTATGCACATATCTGTATTTAGACATCTTTAAATGCCCTTAGCCTCCCCTTTCTTTCATCTATTTCCTTTTACTTTCCTCTTGTCCCACTATCATGCTAAGACTTCATTTGGGATTCAGGAATTTCTCTAGGTTTCTTTACTCTTGATCAATCCCTACCAGGCCTCTCACACCCTCATTGCCACTGATTTTTGGATCACTTGTTCCCTTGTCCCTGCATTGGTCAATACTACCTCCTTTCCCCTACCTCCCCTTCTTCTATATCCCCCTGGAATTATCGGTCCCTTCATTTTCTTCTCCAGGCTGATCATGCAGCCTAACTTATCTAGATGGACCTACAGAGATAGTAGTATGCACAAAACCCCAAGATCTAGCAAGACAAAATGACAAAAGAAAACAAAGCAGCAACTACAACAAGAAAAATCCAATGTCCAGAAAATAAATAAATAAATATAATGGAAAAAAAAGAAAAACCTGTAAATAATTCAAGGTCAGTTTGGTTACCACTAGGAGTGACCTGTGGTCAAGTCCAATGGGGTTCTATGCCCTGGCCCCAAAGACTATCCTTGGCACTCTCTCAGGACCTCCATGCTCTGCTCTCTACCACCCCCACCCCTCCCATCCTCCGCTGCTGTGCTGCACACCCTTAGTGTTTTCCTCTGTGTGGCAGGGTCAGACCAGGTACAAGCCCAACACTGTGTCTCCAGTCCAACATAGTATTTTTATTCACCTCCTATGCTTGTGAGAGTTGGACATTCAATAAGGAAGACCAAGGAAGAGTCAATTTACTTGAATTATGGTGCTGGTGAAAGTACCATGGACTACAAAAGAATGAACAGATTTGTCCTAGAAGTACAGTTAGAATGCTTCTTAGAGGCAAGGATGGTAACACTTTGTTTCATGTACTTTAGACATGTTAGTAGGAGACAATTGTCCTTGGAGAAGGACATCGTACTTCCTAAGTGAAAGAGGAGTGGAAGAGGACCAGATGGACTTGGAAAAGTGGACTGGCACGGTGGCTGCAACAATGGACTCAAATATAACAATTGTGAGAATGGTGTAGAATTGAGCCATGTTTTATTCTGATGTACATTGGGTTACAATGGCGCCTAGGAACAACTACCCTACCATTGAGTTGATTCTGACTCAGAGACCCTCTGTAAGATTACCAAGACTGTAAGTCTTTACAGACGCAGGTAGATGCCTCTTTCCCCTGAGGAGCAACTGGTGGGTTTGAACTATCAACCTTATAGTTAGTAGTCGGACATGGAATCCACAGTGCCACCGGAACTCCTTCACTTTGAAGAAAGGAACACATGTGCTTCAGAACCGGTTGGCATTCAGTGGATTCTGAGTCAAAGACCCTGTGAGTTCCAGAGGAGGACTCTGCACTGTAGGGTTTTCATGACTGTCACATTTTAGAAGAAGACTATAAAGCCTTTCCATCTCATTGATGTGTGGATTGGAACTACAAACCAGAGTGGTCGGTGTTTAGTGTAAATCATTTGTGTATCTGAAGATCTCACACATGTCCAGGTGACCCAACATAGACGCTGCTAACTACAGAATTCCAACCATGTGATGTGGAGGTCTTGCTGTGGGTCTTTGAATTGTGGGTGCGCATTGTGGGCTGGATGATGAGATGGAGAAAGGGCGACCTAGTGCAGGTGGGAAATTGCAGAAAAGAGAGGCCAGTCTGTCTCTGTCTCTACTGCAACAGGGGGTTTGGGAAATTAGACTGGAACAAGTCACAAGACAGAGTCCTGGGGACGCAATGAAGGTTATGCTCATGGATGTCATCATCACGTGTGGGAGGAACCTCTCATTTCTTTGAATCCTGCCCTTTCCCTGGGTGAACAGAATAGTTGTTCTAACCAGGGAGATCAACAGAGCACACAGTTTCCTTATTCTTTCCACCCAGGGCTACAGGTCTAGTATCTCTCAGCTGCTGTTTGTGTCACAAATGCCTGTCACACAAGGGACATTAAAAATAACTCAGTGGTTAATAGCATTTCTTAAAATAACTGCTTGCAAAAAGGCTTTGCTGGGGTGAATGGCTACTAAAATTAAACTCTCTGGTACGTGTATGTGTACTCCTCCCCCCTGCCACTTCAATTGGGTGAAGTCCATAGTTTTAATCCTTTGCTCTGTGGTCCCTCCAGCTAGCCATCTCTGGGTGTCCCAGAGCTCTGCTCACTGGCTTGCCCACAAAATGCCTTTTCCCACCCCTGTCATTCCTCTGTACACAGAACTTCTGTCCTACATTACCCAGTTGTCCTGCCCACAAGAGCAGCGTTTTTGAAGAAACCTGGGGGTAGGAGTGGCCTCATTGTAGCAGTGACCTCATTCCTCACTGTTCCAGGTAATAAAAGCACACTGTGGGGGAGTGTTGCTAAGTTCACAGCCCCAAGGGGAAATCTGTGCACGGGCAGTGCACAGCCTCGCTCAAGGTGACCTAGTAAGTGAGAAGGATATAGGGACACACTTTTCCAGGCTCTTATGCCAGGCCAATGCTTTAGGATCCTTCTATGAGCTCCCAGATCAATCCTCTCGGTCAATATGCAGTTGGACTCCTCAATTCCAACCAATTCTCCACACACCAAAAATGTAAAAAGAAATGTGGGTATCTTAGGAGTCAGTGAGAAAGCAAAATGAATCAGAATTTTGGGATGTACAGCCAACAGAATCTGCAGGTGAAAAGAGGCAAGCTTTCTTTTGGATCCAGATCTGCTTTCAAAGAGGTGGGACTCAGTGGTCCTGTCTTTCAAACGGGGGAACAATCGGTTATCCATTTGTTGTTGTTAACCACCTTCAAGTCGGTTCTGACGCCGAACCAAACACTGTCTGATTCTGTGTCATCCTCACGATTGTTCTTCCGTTTGACCCCATTGTCGCAGCCACTGTGTCAACCCTTCTTGTCAAGGGCTTTTCTCCTTTTCATTGCTCCTTTACTTTAACATGAATGGCATCTTTTCTCAGGGACTGGTTTCTCCTGACAACATGTCCAAAGTACATGAGCTTAATTCTTGCCATCCTTGCTTCTAAAGAGCATTCTGGCTGTTCTTCTTCCAAGACAGATTTGTTTGTTCATTGAACAGTCCCTGGTACTTTCACAAGCACCGTAATTCAAATGCACCGTTTCTTCTTTGGTCTCCCTTATTCAGTGTACAACTTTCACAAGCAGGTGAGGCAGTTGAAGATGTCAATCCTTGTTTGGTGCTCCTCAGCTCTCACAGGAAGCACTATCCTTGCTTTCAACACTTGAAAGAGGTTTTGTGTGGTATAGGGACACCATGCAATGCATCCCTTGATCTCTTGACTTCTGGTGACTATGGATCAAAGCAAGATGAAACCCCTGACAATTTCAATCATTTCGCCCTTTATCTTGACGTTATCTGTTTGTCCAGTTATTTATTTAGTAAGTGTTCACTGAGTGCCTGCTGTGAACCTGGGCCTGGGCTAGGATTTGGGCTGTGAGGAGTGGTTAAAGGTGAAACCGAGCCAGTGTGATGTTTGTCCCTGTCAGTCCCACAGAGCCTGGTTTTTGACGTGGGGGTTCAAGGGGAGATGCATCCTCAATGTGCGGACTGGATGGCTGTCCTTGCTGGCCTGTGGTCCTTAGATAGATAGTTTCTGGAGAGGAAAGCCTATGTGTGTTTCACCAGAGATAGAGGTTTAGGGAGAGGGTAACCCTTCCTTCCCCATGAAGGTATATATAGATGGTAGGCTTTTGTAGTGGAAGAAGCACAGGCTCCAGAGTCAGGTGGATTCTGAGATCTTAGGCAAATTAGTTAGCCTCTCTAAACCGTGTATTTACCTGCTGAATATGATTAAGTCATTATAACAATCAAACATCTAGCTCTG
This sequence comes from Nesogale talazaci, assembly GCA_004026705.1. Lineage (NCBI taxonomy): Eukaryota > Metazoa > Chordata > Mammalia > Afrosoricida > Tenrecidae > Nesogale > Nesogale talazaci. Next base: position 64,007 of record PVJH01008321.1, read on the forward strand.
TTTTGAGGGTCAAATGTTGTATCAGATCCCAAGTTCTCAACACTTTCCAGTATGTGTTGTTCATCTCTGTATGGTGGCGAGTAGTAGTAGTAGTAGTAGTAGTAGAAGTAGTAGAAGTAGTAGTAGTGGTAGTAGTAATATCAGGGCATTGACAATCAGCAGTAGAATTATCATCTTCCATCCCAGAGACTTTGGTTCAGGTCCTCAAAACAGCCTCAGTCAGACTGTTACTGGAGGCATTCTGGTTGCTGCCATAAAGAACAGGTTTCAATGGAGCTTCTAGACCAGTGGTTCTAATGCTGCGACTCTTTAATACAGTTTCTCATGTTGTGGTGACATCCCACCCCCAATCATAAAATTATTTCCATTACTACTTCATAACTGTAGTTCTGCTACTATTAAGAATTCGGTGGCTGCTATGAAAGGGTCATTCGACCTCCAAAGGGGTTATGACTCATAGATTGAGAATCGCTGTTCTAGACCAAGGTGTAGGAAGAAAGACCTGGCTATCTATTTCTGATAATCAACCAATCAAAGCCCCATGGATCACGGTGGTCCCACCTACAGCCAGTCACGAGGATGATGCATCACCAGGCAGCATTTCATTCTGTTTTTCCTGGAATCACCACGGGACAGAGGCTGACTAAGTGACCTAACAACCACACTAACATTAATATTAACTAATAATTACACTATTTGCCCAAGGACTTCTAGTAAATTATCACCTTCATTCAGGGAGATGATGATTTCTTATTTTATCACTCTTGAAAAGGTCATCAAGGAGCTGGAGCTACATTAAGGGAAAATACTGGGCTGATAGCTGAATGTTGCAGTGGGAATGACGGGAGATAGGGAGCAGCATAATGTAGAGATGCCTCTCTTCATCTGCCAAAGGTCTATTTTAAAAGTCTGTATATAACCAATCTTATGGGAACTGGCTATTTATGCAGAATCTTTCTCACAAATCCATGTGCAAAGACCCAGATGATTGACTCTTCAGTTGACAGGGTCCTTAAATATTAGGATATCTGGTCCGCTAACCTAGTGGCTTCCAACCAGGATGGTCGTTCCTCTTGTTGGACATTTGACCAAAGACAGGTGCTGCTGGCACCTAGAGTAGGTAGAAACTAGAGGTGCTGAAAAACACCCTGCAATGCACAGAACAGACCACACTATGGATCATTATCTAGTCCAAGATGGTATCAATAGCCAGGTTGAGAAACCCTCCTCTAACTTGAAGATGAGGGAACTTGCCCAACATCACACGGCATTGGCAGAGCTGGTTATGGGACCCTAAGTTGAGTCAATTGGCCATGAGGTCAGGTCTTTTTCTTAGGTACTGTGATGCCTTTATCTCATTGTGAAACTTTAAGAATCTGAACGAGATTTTATTCTACAGGTTATCTTCAAAATGCTTTCTCTTATCTTAAATTCTCTTTGGGAAATTCCTGTTCCCCTATTCTTGCCTTGCTGATTGAACAGGCCGTTAGATTTGACAAATGGATATTCAGGATGCTCTTTAAATTAGAATTTCAGGTAAAGAGATTAAATTTTTGACTGTCTACTGAGGTTTGGGGGTGCAATGACTGGAGTGCTCACCTACTAACCCAAAGATTAATAGTTCTAACTCACCAGCTTTTCTATGGGAAAAAGGATATCAGCTTCTGTAAAGATTTACACCCTCAGGAACTCTCAGAAGCAATTTTACTCTGTCCTATAGTGTGATTATGAGATCGAAACAACTACATGGCAGTCAGTTTGGATTTTTTGGTAGGTGTGCTTGCTTATTTGCTCATGTCTGAAGTTTGAGCCTGAAATTCAAGTCTAATGGGGGTGAAGGAGTTCTGCTTATTACTTGGCAATACTATGATCTTTATCCCCGCTGCCTGAGATCATGGCCATGAAAACAGTGGCTGTGAAGTCCTTCACCTGAGAAGTGCTGCCCGTCCGTCTACGCTGGACTAAAAAGACATGGCTTGTAAGATAAGAGGGTAACCAAGAAATCCTCCTCCCCTTTTAAAAAATCCTTTTATTGGGGGCTCATACAACTCTTATCACCATCCATGCATTCATCCATTGTATATCAAGCACATTTGTGCATTTGTTGCCCTCCTCCTTCTCCACACGTTTGCTTTCTATTGAAGCCCTTGGCAAGATATCCTTTGTTATAACTGGAAGATCGTTTGAAGTGAAGTGTTAGCCAGTAAACTGTCTCTGGGACACCGGCGCTCCATCCACTAACAGAATGTGACCACCTGGAGCTTCAGGGCTTCTGCACCAGGCTCCCAGCTGAGCTCCAGGACCATCCACATTTGAGAAGCTGTCCTCCGTATTAGAGACCAGCCAGTCCATCAGAACTGGAATCCTTTGTCCCAAACAGGCTTTGGAGTTCAGGTTGTCAATGGGCCCAGAGAGAAGGGATGCTGGCCTGGCCCCTTCTTCCTCTGGCTGTGGTTCTACTCCTTTAAAGCCCAGACTCTGGCTGCGCCTGGGCTGGGCAGTTGCTTCCTCCTTCTCTTGCCCATATTGCCTGCTTCTCTTCTTGCACCATTATCCATTCATTACACAGTTCTCTCAAGGCTCTTATAAAAATGGATTACCTTGGACCCTGTGGATTTGTCGATTTTGATCACTTTTCTCTAACAAGGGGCAGTTTCAGATTACCTCATATAGAAGAGTAATCGCCCACCAATATCTCCCCTCTTGCCCCACCTCATGTTAAAATATTTTCACTGCTTTCTGTTGGACATAGAATATAGTACTCAAGTAAATAAATAGACAAAATACAGTAATCATGTAATGCATAGTTGACCCATAATTGTCCCATTCGGCTCTGTCTGGAAATCCTTTCTCTTACAATGTGTGTATGGTAGTTGTATAATCTGGTGTAAATTTGAGAATTAAGGGAGTAGAGGTAGAATGTAGCCCATAAATCAGGATATAGCCATCGAGACCTCTGTGTGAGCATGGCCTTCTCCTGAGGATTCTGGGAACTCCTGTATTTTCTTCTTGGAGGTGGGACACACACTGGCACAGCTGACTCCCTGCAATATATCCCACATGGACCTTTCCTGATATAGCCAGTGTCCTGAGCTGCAGTAACTTCGTGGAGACCCCTGCCAGTGCCGAAATGCTTACAACACCACTGGATCCACAAAACTCCCCACTCACTGGCCTGAGATCTTCCTGCATTTGGAATCATTGCATGAGTTTTGCAAGTCTGAAGAGGACTTTATAGAGTGGTATTGGACTTAGGGGTTAATATCAGTTTTATGGACTTGATCTGGACTGGGCTGGGGTTTTTTCTCAATATTCAATTACTCTTATCTATAAGATAGACCTCTTTTTTATACACATATGTGTGTTTATGAGTCTCTCTGGATTTGTTGCTCTAGCCGACCCCGACCAACATAATGTGCATGCACAGTGCATATGATTCAATGTTGAGACACAGTACACCCTACATATATGTATACAACACACATATGTGCATGCATGAAACATGGTGTAAAAAATTCTTGAAGCATGCATGTATACTTAAGTGCATGCCCACTCTTCAAGCTGGCTGATATCATTATGATCCTAAAAGCCTTGGTTCAGCATCCCCTCCTCAGTCATCCAAACCAAGCTCTTGCTCTCTGCTTTTTTTTTTTTTTTTTACCAAACACCCTTTTTTGTTTTTTGGCCATCACAGCCCTCTGGTGGTCATGGGCACTACCCAGCGCTGCTCCTGAAAGCTGCCGCTGGATTTGAACTTCCAAACCTGCAAGCAGCAGTCCTGCACTTACCCACTTATGCCACCGGGGCTTAGCCCACTCTCTGCTTTTTTAAAAAAATTAATTAATTAATTTTTTTCTCTGCTCTTTTCTTTCCGAGCACTTGTCTCCATTTATAATCACAAAATTATTTATGGCTTCATCTGTTCATTGACTCCTTGCATGAGAGTGAGCCGTGGGAGGGAAATGACCCCCTCTGACTTGCTCCCCATTGTATTCCCTGCTGTGTAGGTAGGTGCTGTGCACTGCAGAGACGAGTTGTGTCAAAATGCGTCTAACTTCCGGGGGGGATAATGGGTATGCAGACCAGACGAACGCTGACCTTACTAAGAGGAAATCACACACACACCTCCACCAGCCAACCTTTAAACCAAGTCTTACATCAGCTGTCTGCTCCACAGGTTTTTCTGCGGGGTTTTCTAATCCATGGCAAAGGTCACCGACAACTCAGAGACCACGCTAGGTTGTGTTTTTTAAAGGAAGCAGCAGGGTATAACTTGGGATTAGAAGCTTACCAGATTTAGTCAAAAGTTATGCTCCCCGGAAGGAGGACATATTTCCATTCTCTTCAATGCAGTGCTGAATGTCTCTCTCAGCCTCTCTTAGCTATGCCAGCAAGCAGACCTGGCTCTTGGCCATACCTAAATCCCTCTTGGCTGTGCAAGCCTCCTCTCGGATTTATGGACTTGATCTGCACTGGACTGGGATATTTTTTCAATATTCTTACCTTTTGAGGAGAAGCCTCTCTGCCTATCCTGAGTGGCCCACCACACTACCCTAGGACCTCTTCTGGGTCTGTCATTGGTCAGCTCTGCCATAGCACCCCTTCCAGGCCTGTCCCTGGCTTTAATGTTACAGTTTTCACCCATGTGCTGCAGCTCTTTTATGTCAGATTCCTTGACGTCTTTCTGTTTTTCTCTTGTCTCTTCCTTTAGTGTCTGTTACTTGTCTGAAAATCACCTACGAGTTTGACTACATGTATGTATAAACTTCTTGTTAATGGCAAGAACTGGTCAAGACCATGAACTTGCAAATTCCCGTCAGAAGGTTAATGCCACTTCATTTGAATAGTAGACCACTACTATTTTTATAGTAGCCACTTCGTTTTTTATAGCCAATAGTAATTTCAAGGAGCTCTTACATCACTTCCTATAACTAGGGGCGCGGTAGAGGAGGTTGGGGGAAGATGGGGAGCTAATAATAATGAGTGTGTCGGTTCGGGTAGTCTAGAGGAACAGATTTCACAGACACGCATATGGACATAAGGAATGGGTTTATATTCAAGGGGAACAGAACATTGAGAAAACATCCCAGCCCAGTCCAGCTCAAACTTACAAGTCAGATATTAACCCATATGCCTGAAATAGGTCCATAAAGTCTCCTTCTGACTTACGAAGTCACAGGTCAGTGGGTACAGAGTCCTGGCACCGACAGGGGTCTCCCCATGTCTCCTCGCTTCCAGGGCTCAGGGTCCATCAACAGCATCCCATGGTGGCAGAAGCAACTCATCGCTGGAAGAGGCTTCCATATGGCTGCCCCAGCCTCAGAGGTCCGGCTCCATCAGGGCAAAGCCGTGTGGTTTCTCCACTGGCTACTCCAGCCTCCCAGACACCGCCATTCTGTGTTACCTGTGATTAATCATCTCTGAAACTAACTTCCAACAACTGGGGAAGATAGCTTCTCATCTTCACGAGGGAAATATCGCAAGATTTCCCATGAGTCTCAGGTGAAAGCCATGCCCACACAGAGGCCTCATTGACTACTCAATGGCTATCTCCAGATTAACAGGCCACACTCCACCCCTACATTTCAATTTTAAAATTAACATAAGTACATGACTGCCACAATGAGTATGAGAAAGAACGGGGATGTTCTAAAATGGACTTTTTTCATGGTTGCATAACTCTTCTTAATATGATTGGGGTGTTACATTGTATGCTATGTGAATTCGATGCTGATAAAATTATTTTAAGCCATACTTTTAAATTAATTAATTGAACAAATTACTATTGAATATTACATGCTGTGGCACAAGTGGAAAGATTTCACCTTTTATACTTCATTTTTGACATGTTAATAGGAGAGACCAGTCTTTAGAGAAGGATAGGATGCTTTATAAAACGGAGGGTTAGGGCTGAGCCCCAGTGGTGTAAGTGGTTGAGTGTGGGATTGCAGCCTGCAGGCTTGGTGGTTCAAATCCAGCGGTGGCTCCCAGGAGCTGCACTGGGTAGGGCCCATGACCACCAGAGGCAATGATTCCCCCAAACAAAAGCAAAACAAACAAAACAAAGCAAAACAAAACAAACAGAGGGTTAGTCGGGGTATACTAGAGGAACAAATGCATAAGCACGCATATGTCTATAAGAGAGAATTTTATATAAAGGGTAACTGTACCTTAAGAAAACATCCCAACTCAGGGCAGATCAGTCCATAAGTCCGATATTAGCCCATATGTCTGACAGCAATCTACAAAGTCCTCTTCAGACTCACGAAACATATGCAATGATGCCAAATGCAGAATGATCACAAGCCAGTGGGTAGAAACTCTTTGGGTTCAATGGTGTTCTAAGCATCTCAGGGCTGGCAGGAGTCTCCACGTGGCTTCTCTAGGTCCAGGTTTCTTGCCACATCAGGGTAGGTCTATGTGGCTTCTTCTCCGGGATGTCTCACAGGGAACCAGCCTTATTAGTCGGGTCTCTCAGGCAGCGAGGGTTGTCAGCAGAAAGCCTCCAAGGAAGTGCACTGAGAGATCGTGTCTCCACCTCCAACAAGGAATGACCCCATTTCCTCAGAATTCTCAGGAGAAAGCCATCCCCACACAGAGATCTCATTGGCTATCTCCAGATTGACAGGCTAGACTCCACCCCTACATTCTTAATCCTCAAATTGACACCAGATTAGGTGACTGCCACAGAGGATGGACTTAAAAGAGGAAGACCCTCTTCTACAAGATGGATTAATACAATAGATACAGCAACAGGCTGTATCTATTGTGATGCTCGTGTGTGTGTGTGTGTGTGTGTGTGTGTGTGTGCATGCTGACAGATATGAGCTGCATTATATTACTGGGGTTCTTGGACTGACCTGGCCACAGACCAGGTTATTAAGTAGGAGTCCCCTTCACTGGTCCTATGCATCAACTTCCCATTGCATTTGTGGTTCATTTCTAGGAAGCTATAGTGGCCCAGACAGAGGAGCCCTGGGGACGTTGTGGTGATAAGTTAGGCTGAAAATCTGCCAGGACTGTGATTCAAAGCCACTAGTGCCACTGCCGAACACAGGCCTTTCTATGCCCATATAAAGTCACAGTCTTGGAAGCTCTCCGGGGCAATTCTACCCTGTCCTATAGAATTGCTGTGAGTTATCCAGGACTTGAAGGCAGTGAGAGAGACTATGTGATTCAGTTTCTGCCCACTTGAGGATTGGTCATGGCTCTAGGGGCCCAGATACCTTGAGAACAAAGATGAGTCCTCTGCAACACCAGAAGCTGTAGATCCAACAGAAATCTGGCAAGGACAAGCATGCTTTGTTCAGAACAAAGGAAGAAGGATGCCTCTGGCTTTGCCTGGGTCCAGGGCTGATTTCCTAATAACTTTTCCTCCACACACTGTGCTATCACCAGCCTGGCTTCAAGAGTGACAGACATAGGAGCAGAACTCAGCGTGCTGTCCTGATCACTAATAACAAGATATTCATAATTGTTCATTGCTAGTGAGACGCTTACTGATTTTGAAAAACACTGAGATTCTTGAGCAGGTTGAAAGGCTCTCGAGTGGTTAAGATAGTCAATATGGAGGAAAAATAGGCTATTAGATACAGTTATAAAGCACTTTGCAGTTGCCACCTCATTTAGTTGTTAGGCCCACTCAGCGAAGAGGGCATACTCAGCCTTATTTTAAAGAAAGGGACATGGAGGCTTGGGGAGGCAGAGCAACTGTCTGGAAATGACTTGTAAGTAAAATGGCTATACCATGTTTGGATGTGGACACTGAGACTGGGTTGCTAAGGGCTGCTGGTCCTGCTCTATTTGGTGAGGGTAAGTGGAGAGGGATAGGTTGAGAAGTTTCTGGAAGGGGAGCACAGGGAGACAGAAAGGACATAGTCTCATTTGGACTCTATTTTTTTCTTCCTGAACCCCAGCCCATGGTGATGTCAAGGGTTAACTGTTGGGCTGCTCTTTTTGAAGAAGAGGCAGATTTCTGTTCCTGTGAGGACTGACAGCCTACAGGGTTGCCGTGAGTTATTGCAGTTGTGACTTGGTTTGACTTCAGTTCAAGTCCAACGCCATTGTTCCCTCTTTTTAGCCTCTCCAGTTTAGCATTTATGCATGTATTAAACTGGAGAGCAGGGCTGGAGGGTGGGGGTGGGAGTGGCTGCAGACTTTCCCAACTCTCCAGGGACACAGGACAACAGAGGGGAGCACAGTGTTGTTGAGTTGGTTCCAACCCTTTGCAGAAGAGAACAAAACACCGCTGGGTTCTGTGCCATCCTCACAACTCTTCCCATCCTTCAGCCCATTGCTGCAGCCCTGGGGCCAGCCCATCTCTTGGAGACCCTCCTCTGGTTCTCCGCTTGCCCACTTTGCTAACCATGATGTCTTTCTCCAGGGATGAGTCTCTTCCGACAACATGGCCCAAGCACATATGAGGAAGTCTTGTTATGCTGACTCTGAAGTATCATTCTGGCCATAATTCTTCTAAGATAGATTGATTTGTGAGACTGATCAACTTTATATGCACCCTTCTCGTGGTACTCGGGCCCCCACATAGGGGTATCTGGGTGTGCATAGGACCTTCACGGGCAGATTAAGGCCTAGTATGCTTGTCACTCTCCAACCACAGACAGAGAGACCAGGTTGATTTCAGAAATTTAAGTTCATTTCTGTGAGCCTTGACAGAAGAAAGCAGTGAAGTGTTGTCACATCCAAAATTGCTTCAAAGATGTCAGGGAAATCAGAGCAAGTTATATACACTAAACCATGGCACGTTCAAGAGAATGTTGAAGACATTTGTTACCAGGAACAGGAAGTTTTCAAGCAATGGGACAAAAGATATCTGATTCCCAGAAATGAGAGGCATCCTTGGGCCTGCCACTCCCTAAGGTTTCAGATTTCCTTGCATATCTAAATGGCCTTGCTTATCCATAAGGTTTTGTTGCCCAAACTGCTGAATGTCTTTCTTTCCTTGTTAAATTGAAAAGGATTTTTGTGTTTGCATCAGAGCTTGGGGATTTTACATTTGGAATTTTAGCAAACTAAAGCTTAACAGACTAGGTCTCAAATTATGTTTTATTTCCAGGATTTTATTAAAACAGCAGGCTCACTCTCCCCTGCCCCCTCCCTATCAGAACCATACTTCCCTCATGGTTGAGGGTCCAGCATACTGGTAACCTGTTAGTCCTGGGCACACAGGGTGGACTGGTCACCTTATGGCTCATTAGACACGGCAGCTCTGATATAGACACCTGCCTAGTCCTAGCCTGTAGACCTTTAATTTTAATTTTTTTCTAAACGTTCACACTGATTTCCATTTGTTTACTATAATAAAACCAGTTGACAGTAGAATAATATTCTCCATGAATTCTGTCAGTGGTTTAGGGGAATTAATGGACCATCCAACTATGCCCTTATAACTGGCATACGTGCCGCTGAAGCAAGCACGGCCTCATAACTTGTAAGGTCTGACCTAGACCTAGGTGGGTAGGGAATGAGAGGGAGAATACTATGCGCTGCTGACATTAGATATTGTGGAAAAGTGGGAAAGCATGGATGCGATTGAATGCTACTGTTGGGAATTGGCTTTGTGTTGACTCTTATCCATGAAGCTATGATCAAGAAATGTTGGCTAGGAAAGCTCATTGTGGAATGCTTACCTTGGGTGCTTATCAGAGTAACCTTTTGAGGGGCAGTATGTGCCTGATAAGAAGCTGTGCTGCTGCTGTGCATTAACTATTAGGCTGCTAATGTCAAAGTTAGCACTTCAAATCCACTGGTCACTCCGTAGGAGAGAGATGAGGCTGTCTGCTCCTTCCATGATGGATAGTCTTAGATTCAAGGGTTGGAGTCACCCCAGCAGTGTGTTTTCTTCTGTGTGGCTTGGTTTGGTTTGGGGGTGCCTGAAAGGGACCTGCAGCTTAAGCTGAACTCTTGAACACATTATTCACATAGCATAGCATGAGGAAAATGTGTGTGCACATGAGTTTAAACTAGAGGTTGGAATCACTGTCCTTCTCAAGAGGACCAGAATCAAGAGAGTGAATTTCATGTAACTTGGCTGAGAACCACCCTAAGTTGATATTTAACCTAGGGCAGATGGTGACTAAGTGGTTCTCTGGATAGTGTGTGCTCTGTTTTATGATAATAAACCTCAAGGGAGTGGTTTTGTGGTCCTGGGAGGCAGCTTCCGGCAATCGCACTCAGCACACCTTGTTTCATTGTTGTTAACATCTGATGGGTGATCCCAGGGAGGTGAGACGCAGCAGTCCTTTTTGCAGGGCAACACTCCCCCCAGCTATATCCCGAGAACTTGTTGGAAAGGCCAAGTCTTAGACGTTCCCCCACACTTCTTAAATCAGAGAGACTGGAAGTGGGGCTGAGCAAGCTGTGTCTTAAATAGTCTCCGAGCAAAGCTTGATGCACAGGCAAGCCAGAGAAAGATGGAGATAATCGGACCAAGGAACAAACCAAACACACTGCCATCCAGGCAGTTCTGACCACGGCAATTCTTTGAAACAGGGTAGAGGTGGTACTGCGGGTTTTTGAGACCGCCACTCTTAGGGGAGCAAAAGACTTCATCTTTCCTGGAGTATCTGGTGGTCTCCAACTGCCGTCCTTGAAGTCAGCAGCCGAATGAGTCATCACTATGCCACCAGGGTTCCTAGCAGTACAGTCTAAGCAGTAAATTCTGATTGGTTGTTGCTACTTCTGTGGCCTTGGGCGAGTTACTAATTGCCTTAAGCCTTGGGTTCTTCATCTGACCCGGAAAGTCATAAAACCTCTCTCAACTGAGTAGCAAAATGTGCTCATCTGTTAACGGAAAGATGGGCGGTTTCAATCCTCCTAGAGGCAACGGAAAAGAAAGGCGTGGTGGTCACACTTCTGAACACAGCCCTCCAACACATCCTGCGGCCTCTAGGAGGCAGGAGTCACTCCATCACTTTTTCTTTGAAAACTTAGAGCTAAGCAGTGGGAACTTCCCTTGAGGAAGAGAAGCTCATCACCTTCCTTTGGCACCTGCTCACCCCATGAGCCACACGTTGATGAAGTGAGAACCTGTCACAACCACTTCTCTGTCAGGCGGCTGATGAATAAGAACAACAGGATAAGGCACTGGGGCTCTGCCATGTGCACACTGCTGGGGTGTCCTTCTCCTGTCTGAGCAGAAAAAAATGGAGGAGCCCAGAAGGGTTGGAGTGGAGAGGTTCCTAATATGCAGTGAGTGTCCCATCAAATTAGAAAGAAATTAAAAACAGAAATCTCTGCTGGCTGCTGGGATAAAGAAGTCTTTTCCCCTGGCTCCTCTAAATCCTCAGACAAATTATTTGGATGGATGTTGACTGGATACCAGACCAATGCTCACTCAGATGCCAGTTCACTTTTCTGAGGTGGGCAGAGAGGGATAGGTGGGAGTGGGGGTGGCGCATTTACTGGCACACGGGTCCCGGGATAGAAAGCATTTGGGTCTTTCAGAGTAGGAGAGACAGAACTGACTGGGATTTTACTAGGAAGAGAATACAAGAAGTGGGAAAGAGACCTTTTCTGGCCAATAATAAAATACTTTTGAGGGTAGGAAGGACTCTTACTCCAAATTCTATTTCTCTGTGCTCGCTCAAGTCTCATGGGGGACACCATTAGGAAGGCCTTTGTGACTATGTGGAAGACGTGTTGTTGGAGAGGGTCAGTGAGTCTCCATGGCCCCCAGGGGGTTTTCCTTGTTAGAAGGTCAGCCTTGCTCTTATGCAGTTGCATTATACACTAGACGTTCATTGGGAATCCTCGCTCTACTTGTGTGGTCAGGTGGCCTGGGAAAGCCATTGGGGAAAGGAGACTGCCACCCCTGCTAGGGCCTGGGTCACCTGGTTCTCCGCCCCACCCCCCCCACCCCGCCTTTCCCTGGAATTTCTGAGGTTGCCTATCCCACAACTTCCTTTCCCATCGATTCTCTTCAGGATCATAAAACTCAGCCATGGCCCTTTATTTGGAATCCAAATGCAATTCTTTTCTCATTTGGGGCTGATGGCTGGACACAGTACCACAGGGATGGTGCAGTGAATTTTGTGGCCTCATAGTCAACGGTTCCCGCCACTCACTAAGTCATGAAAAATTAAAACTGCAGGGTTATCAAATATTAAATCTGTCTGATGAATGAATACTTGCAGACACTTATGAATTCTTTGCTTTGATTAAATACAATTGAAGGATTGGAAATGTCTTCCCAGCACTTTAGCAAAAAGAGATTCAGGAAAAAAAAAGAAAGAAAGAAAAACCTCCTGAGAGCAATGCTTTCTGGTTGCAGCTTGAGTCCCATAACTAAAGTGACCAGATGTCCCACTTTTTAACAGTTCAACAACATCCCACGGCATTTTAAAATTAAAATAAATATATTACAATACTATTTTTGCATTCTATGAAAATTTTTGTTGCTCTATAGAGACCAAATTTTTTTTGCAAATTCAGCATTCTTAATGTAGATAATTCAGTGATGCCAATCGCATCAATCAAGTATGCAACCATTACTAATATGTGCAGTCCAATTTTCCTTCATCAGGATATATATATATATGTATATTAAATTTTATTGGGGGCTCTTACAGCTACTACAACATTCAGTCCATCATTTATCAAGCACATTTGCACACATATTTCCACATACATTTGTCAATATTTTCCACTTGAGCCCTTGATACAAGCTCCTCTTAAAAAAAAAAACCTCCCCTTTCCCCTCCCCCCCTTTTAAAAAAATTAATCATTTTATTGGGGGGCCCATACAACTCCCATCACAATCCCTAACAACATCAGTTGTATTCAGGCCACTTTTACACACCCATTGCCATCATCGCTCTCAAAACATTCTCCCTCCCTCCAGGCCCCCAGTATCAGCTCCCTATATTACCCTTCCTCCCTCCCTTCCCCTTGAACCCTTAGTAATTTACAAATTATTTTTCATCCTGTACACTGTCCAATGTGTCCCAACACTCACTTCCCTGTTGTCCATGCCCCAGAGAGGAGGCTACGTGTAGATCCCTGAAATTGGCTATCCCTCTCCATTCCTCCATCCCTCCACCCTCCTGGTATTACCACTCCCATCACTGGTCTTGATGGATCATCTATCCTAAGTTTCTCATGTTTCCAACTTCACTTTACATCTCCTGGTCTACCTGGATTTATGTGGTAGAATTGGCATCATGATAGTGGGTGGGAGGCAGCATGGGACCTAGAGGAAGGTTGCATATTTCATAGCTCCTACCTTGTATCTTAACTGACTCATCTCCTCCTTGTAACCCCTCTGCAAAAGGATGTCACCTCACGTATTGATGGGCTTTGGGTCCCCAATCTATACTCCCCCTCATTAATAATAACATAATTTTAGCTCATTGATGCCTGACACCGGATCCCTTCACCACCTCATGATCACACAGGCTGGTGTGCTTCTTCCGTGTGGGCTTTATTGCTTCTGAGCTGAATGGCCGCTTGTTTACTCAAGCCTTTAAGTCCCCAGACGCTATATCTTTTGATAGCCGGGCACCATCAGCTTTCTTCACCACATTTGCATATGCACACATTTGTCCTCAGGGTTCATATCAGGAAAGTGAGCATGCAAAGTTGTGCTTTTGAGTTCTTGAAGCCTGATATCTCATCCCTTTGACACCTCATGATTCCACATGCTAGTGTGCTTCTTCCATGTGGGCTTTGGTGCTTCTGAGCTAGATGGCTGCTTGTTTACTTTCAAGCCTTTAAATCCCCAGATGCTCCATCTTTTGATAGCTGGGCACCATCAGCTTCTTCACCACCTTTGCTTATGCACACATTTGTCTTCAGTGATCATGTCGGAAAGGTGAGCATCTTGGAATGCCAATTTAATAGAACAAAGTGTTCTTGAACCGAGGAGATACTTGAGTGGAGTCCAATGCCCATCTGTTGTCCTAATACTAACCCTATAAGTATACACATTAATCCCTCTTTCCCCATCCTCACTTATAAATATATGCCCGTATGTACATACCTGTATTTGAACCTCTATAAATATTCATTATCCCCCAGTTCCTTCCTCTATTTCCATTTGCTTCCCTCTTGTCCCACTACCATGCTCACTCTCCCTTTGGGTTTCAGTATTTTTTCTTTGTTACATTAGTCTTAATCAATCCCTATTGGCCTTCTCTCACCCACCTTGTCCCTGCATTTGTATCAATTGTTATTCCCTTTTTCCTAGGCTGGTCGACATCACCACCTTTCCCCCTCCTCCCCCTCCTCAATGTCCCCTACCCTGGAGCCATCAGACTTGTCATTTTCATCTCCAACCTCTTTGTCCAGTCTATCTTGTCTAGATAGACCTGTAGAGGTAGCAATATGTACAAGAAATGTCTCCTAAAATGGAGCAACTTAAGCAAATAAAACAATGATAACAACAGCAAGAAACCCCCTCAAAGTACTATACAATATGTAACAGAATAATAAAAATAATGATAAAAATAAAAGCAATATAAGAACCTGTATAAAGTTCAAGGTCTGTTGTTGACCTCCTAGAGTGACTCCTAGTTGAGTTGGATGGGGTGCCAATACCCTGGCCTCAAAGTAAATCCTTGTCACTCCATCTGTGACTCTACGCTCTGTTGCACACTCTTAGTGCTTTGAATTGGTGTGGTTGTGTCCAACAGGGTATAATCTTGACCCCGCTTCTTCTTCCTGGCCCCAATAGGCCTTGGGTCTGCGAGGGTAGCCGTATTTCTTAATGGGGCTGGCCGTGCAGTCCTCTTTGTGCAGTAGCTGTTCTGAGTGGGATTATTGCCCTGAAGGCTCGGTGGGCCAGGATGCACTTCATTCTCTCTTCCTCCCCTTTCATTTGTTCTCATGTGCTCTGGTCAGGTTTATCTCACTCCCCAAGCTTCAGCTTCAGTGCTGGCCTCCAAGGCAACTTCCTCTGGTAGAGAGGTGGCTGCCCCTATAGTTGGGGTTGGAGTTGTGTTCTCAGGCCCCTCCACTGGTTCTCCACTCCATGCTGTCATGCTGCATTCACATGCTGGGTCTCTGGGTTTAAGTTTGGTCCCTCTTTCCCTGTGGAGACATAAACAATGCACTCCCCTTTGATGGTTTAGTGCCCCCTTCCCTTTCTACACATCGCCATCTGCCTCCCCTCCCCCCTTGATGGCTACTATATGTAGCCTTAGATTTGATCTGGCCCCTGCCATATTACCTGGGCCTTCTCCCAGGTTTTTCTCTATAGAGTAGTTTTTCCCAATGCCGCTTTCCAATTTTAAAATTATTAATATGCTTACCTCAGCGGATTCATATTGCACATGTCCTTTTGCGCTTGGCTAACTTCACTTAGCATAATTTCCTCCAGTTCTTCCCATGCGGTGACGTGCTTCATACGTTCATCACTGCTTTTCAGCAATGCATAGTACTCCATTGTATGTATGTACCACAGCTTTTTAATCCATTCATCAGTTGATGGGAATATGGATTGCTTCCAACTCCTTGCAATTGTGAACTGTGCTGCGATGAACATTGGAGCACAGATCTCTGGTCGTGAATTGTTGCTTGTCTCTTCTGGGTATATGCCCAGCAGGGGAATTGCTGGGTCATATGGTAGTTCAATTTCCATCTGTTTTAGGTATCTCCAAATTGATCTCCATACTGGCTGTACATATCTGCAGGTCCACCAGCAGTGGATAAGCGACCCTATCTCCCCACAGCCTATCCAGCATTTGTTACTTTCTGACTTTTTGAATTGGGCTAGCCTTGAGGGTGTTAGGTGGTATCTCATTGTTGTTTTGATTTGCATTTCTCTTATGGCTAATGATCGGGAGCATTTTCTCATATATATATTGGCCTCTCTGATTTCTGTCTCTGTGAAACTTCTGTTTAATTCCTTTGCCCATCTCCTCAGTGGGCAGTTAGTTTTGCTATTTTTGGAAGCTATCAGGGTATTGTAGATTTTAGTAATAAGACCTTTATCTGATTTGTCATTGCCAAAGATGTTTTCCCAGTCTGTCTGCTCTCTTATTACTCTCTTGGTGAATTCTTTCGATGTGCACAGGTGTTTATCTTTAATATATCCCATTTGTCTATTTGAGCCTCCTCTGTGTTTGTGTCTTTCCCTATTTCTGTTAGCCTATGTAGTCCTTGTGCCAGTGTTCTCAGATTGTTCCCAATTCCCTCATTGATGACCCTAATAGTTTGGGGTTTTACTTCAAGGTATAGACCAAATTTTAAATCATGAACCCCTACCCCCCGGTCAATGGTGTCCTGCTTAAAATCTGCTCACTTTACCCTAATGCCACTAATACCTCGTCACCTCATGTTTAAGAGTTTTGGATGTTGTCCACGTTGTGACCAAGAAGGGCAGTTCTAAAACAAATAGTCCTTTACAGTTTATCAAGTGTTATCTCAACAGATTCCAACTCCAACCTTGCCTAGCTTCCTGAGCTTTAATTTTCTTACTTGTAAAATGAGAATAACAATACATTATAGCGTTATCTAGAAAATTACATGACATATTAGTATTCACAAGTCAAATTTCTAGTAGCTAGCAATTATCTTCGGTTCCCAGGGATTTGTTACTATCATTATTACTTTATTTCTAAAATGCCACAATTGAGTTGATTATCTCAGTATTTGGAAAGCAAATTTTGGGAGGAGGATGGACCTGTGTTGGTTGCTGTCTGCATTTCCATGGAGTTATCAACTGATCAGCCATTAACAGGTTCATTCATTCACTTACTCATTAATGCAAGGCTACTGTTTCATCTTTTTAACGGGATGTAATGAGTGATTGGTTTCTGCCATTTAGGAAAAATCTACTTTCATTCAGAAATAATAATTACATGCTGTGTGTGCATGTGTGTATATGAATATGTTCATTATTGAGGGGGGGGGCTTCAAAGAGTGTGTGGAAATATTTCATGAAGCTTTTGCTCCATTTTCCAGAAACTTTTTGAGCCCCATTTTAAAGAGAGCAACAAGCACAGCCTAGTCGTTATTACCAGAGGTTACTGAAAGGAATTTATAAGGGCATAAATCTTCACTAGGGCGGACATGGGTCTAGTACTTGCCTGCAACTGCCCTTGTGGTCCCCAAAGAATTCAAAGAGAGAGGCAATAGTCCACATCTTCCAAATGTGTAGACCTTATGGGCAAGCCTAGACATAGGAATTCATCTGTAAATAAATAACCTCCTTCCCTAGGCCTGCAGTTGCTGTATGTCCTGCTCCAGGAGAGGGATATCATTCCCTTACATGTTTGGGTATTTTCATAAGGTAGTAAAACAGAAGCGTAATAAGGGCAATGAGTGCCCAGAGGCAATTTCTAAAGCGTCCTCTCCCTCCTCAATTTCAAGATGAATTGATGTTGATAGCAGCAATTCATCAACTTTAGCAGTGGTATCTTCCACCCTTTTCTCTGGTTGCCTTAGTGAGGGATCTTTCATATGAGGGAAACTTAAGAAGTTCGTGGAAGACTGGATTAACAGATAAAGAGAAAAAAAGTGTGAACTTTATTTCTGACCACAATCTCCTTCCCATTCAAGACGTTTTTGTTCATTTAGTTCATCCCTAAAGAACAAAGGACACAAGGAATTTAGCCTATAAATGCAGTCTTTTTCACATTATGAACTAAAGAAAAGTTGGTACTCTTTAAAGGTCTTTGAAGATTAGGAAACAAAAAGGAGTCAGAAGGTGTCAAATCAGGACTGCTGTCATGACGTTTGCCTTGGCTTGATCATGCCTCTATCTTCATATCTGTGACTTTGATTGTGTTTTCATGTCAGGATCATGATGAAACCATGTCTCATCTCTCATTAAAATTCACAGAAAAAAAGCTTCAAGGTCTTGACTCCATTTGTTTAAAATTTCCATGGGCTGCAGCTGCCTGGGTGCAACAACTTGGGCACCCATCAAGTCGAAAGTTTGCTTAACTTTTCAGGCCTCTTTTTGAAAGTTGAACCATTTAAGATGCTGGTCGATATTGGCTGCTCTTTCTGCTGCTCACCATCGCTTCTCTTCAACCGGGACATGAACGAGCCTCTTTCCCCCTTTCTAATTTGATGGGAATGATCTGCTGCTGTGAGCTTCCTCGACACCATTGTCTCATCCCTTCTTAAAATGAGCGCCCTGTTTGTAAAGTGCTCAGGTGGGGGGTATGGTGCGGTGGAGGTTGTGTGCTGGTTTGCTAACTGCAAGCTGCTCATCTGGAGAAAGATGAGGCTTTCTGCTCCTGTTAAGATGGACCGTCTCAGAAATCCACAGGGGCAATTCTACTCTGTCCTAGAGTCAATTGACTGCATTTTAAGCGGGACACAAGTGATCGACCAGGGGGTGGTTCTTGATTAAAAATTTGGTCTATATGGAACAACAAAAATGTTCATAGAACACAAAACTAGTATTGTAATATATTTATTTTAATTTTAAAACACCACGGGATGTTGTTAAATTGTTAAAAAGCAGGACGTCTGGTCACCTTGCGATAGTGCAAAATGAGTCAGAGTTGACTCAATAAAGCAGTAAGGTTTTTTTTTTTTCATCCCCATAAACTGTCAGTAAAGCATCAGTGATTTAACTGAGTTTCACCATAAATTTGATGTTTGTTCTTGCTTCGATTCTAATGGTTAAACCAATGCTTTATTTATTTTTAGTGCCTCACACTAGATTATGTTCCGAGTACTAGTTTATTTGAGTGCCAAAAAAACAGTTCTTTGCACATTTCTTTCATATGCATGTCTTACAAAATTTTGAAGACCATTCATACCTGTAATGCCTCAAAATATCGTTCTGTGTCTAGTCTGATGTCTCCTTGGATACCCTGCCTGCGCCATCCCCACATGACTATACCTCTGTAGTTAAAGTGAGCATATTCCCTTGATTACATTTGGCTCAGCTGGAAGAAGGCCCTCTATTTTGTTTCCTTGAATTTCAGGAAGACATTGTAGGTGACCTAACAAGTGGGTCAGACTAGGTTTCTATGTCTGGGATTTGTTTCCTGAACACTGTTCTAGACCAGGTAACATTTCGGAACTGGAGGTGAATTCCTGAGGCCAGATGAAAGGTGGACAGGGCAAACCTTGCCTTTTCATAGACTTGAAGCCAGCTTAGGTCTTACAGGAAGTAAGGGATACATTACTATGTCTGAACACCCTTGATTCATTGGTCTGTTGGTCAGGCTTTTAGGGGAAACATGTCACCCAATATGCTGACATGTTAGGGTAAGTGAAAAAAGTATTGTGACAAAGTCATAGAACCTTCATTTAATAAAATGATCAAAACGTGAAACTATTTTTTCATGGCATATTGTCCATTTAGGGTCTGAAGGTAATCATTCTGTTTCTCTAACGCTCCCCCAAAGAATTCATCACTCGTTGATTTTCAATATATCAGAACAGCAATTTTGGCTGTTTGAGGGACTCAGATCATCTTCCTTTAAAGTGTTCTTTAAGTTTAGGTATGAAAAGAAAAGATCAGAGATTTAGGGATGACAGAGAAAGCTTTCCAATGAAATTCTCTTAGGACAGTTCTTGTTATTCCTAAAGAAGGAACATGTATTATCATGATAGAAAATAGTTCCTCAGTACAAGTAACTTCCCTGTCCTTTTTCTCACCTGATATAGCCTTCCACCCCCCCCCAAACTTTTGAATAAGTCCCTCCACAACCACCCTGCCCTTTTAGAAAATCTATTAATATTAGTCCTTTTAAAAACACACACACACACCAACAGTTCCAATGGCCTTCTGAGCTAGCTTATTGCCTTGAATTAATCTGACCCAGCATATCCCCAAAGGAACCACTGTTTTAATTGGACTTCTCTTGTTTATTTGTTTGTTTGAGATGAACTTGTTTGTCAGTAAAGACTATTTCAAATTTACTTTTCCTCTTTTTTATTTTTAAAACCACTCAGACCACTATTTAGTTTTGAGAGATAAGGATTCTGAAAACATATATATATATTTAAAAAAAACTATATTAAGATACTCTATGAGATTAATCAAGTGTGTTACTGAGAAAACTTATCTGAAGCCATCTACTGATCGTAAAGACATGTTTAAATATGTCTGTGTATGAATAAATCCGTGCAGGTTGGAACTGGAAATTTATTAACAATACATTTTGACTTACCTTTATAACTTGGTGTCTTGGCTGACCAATTCAAGGGGTTCCAGGGGAGGTACATCTGGCTGTATCTAGCTTGAAAGCTTGGGACCATGATTCTTTTTAACCTATTCCAGCGGTTCTCAACCTATGGATTGCGACCTCTTTGGGGGTTGAAGGACCTTTTCCCAGGGGTCGCCCAGTTCATAACAGTAGCAAAATTAAAGTTATGAAGTAGCAACAAAAACAATTGTATAGTTGGTGGTCACAACAGTGTGAGGAACCGTGTTAAAGGGCCGTGGCATTAAGAAGATCGAGAACCACTCCTATTCAATCAGTCCATCTATGAGCAAGCATTACCAAGACCCAAGATCTCATGTATTAAAAAATGTACTTTACGCTTTGCCCCTGGGGATCCTCATGGAGTTATAAGGCAGAGACGCTTCAAGGACATCACAGTTTAGTTGAAGGAAACAAGATTGGTGAGAGGTTGAATACTTTGTACCATCCCAAAAGACAGGACTCATTCAGCAGATGCCCTGAGCAGCATCTGTTTTGTGGTACTGATGGACGGGACTAGGGTGTGGGGAGTACAGTGGAACTGTGCAATCATAGCATTTCTCAATCATAGACTCAGTCACTGTAACAGCAATATGTTATCTTCCTCACAGAGATGCGATAAGGATTAAGCCGGGGTAGGAGATAGACAGGAAAGCATCTGGCAAAGGGAAAACACTCAGTTATGAGAATTACTTTATTGTTGGCTCAGGGAAGCTGTGCGGGATACTGTGTTATAAAAGCCAAAGCTTGCCCACCCTTGCCAAAGTTTTGGGATAGATAGATAAAGTTGATTCAATTCTAGTTCATGGTGACTTTCATATAACAGAAAAATTGCTTCCTTATAAATCATTTTTATGATTACTGGTATGTTTGCATCCATTTTTACTGCTATTGTGTCATCTCATTCTGAGTCTCATTTTATTACTTAGCCTCCACATGAACAACTGCGATGCCTTTTGCTGGTGTAATCATCTCAATTCTAGTATGTCTTCTTTTATGAGTATTTCATGCAAGAATGATTTGTTTGTTCTATGGCAGTCTACAGTACATTCAATATTCTTTGTCCAAACCCAAATTCAGATGTGTCAGTTATTCTTCTGTCTTAATTTTTCACTGTGCTATTCTAGACTATTTTTGAAGTGAATGAAAAGACCAGGATCTTGGCTTGGATCATTTGAATGGCTTTAAAAAAATTCATTTTACTGGGGGCTCATACAACTGTAATCACTCTCCATACACAGATCCATTGTGTCAAGCACATTTGTACATATGCTGCCATCATTTTCAGAACATTTTCTTTCTATCTGAGCCCTTAGTAGCAGCTCATTTTCTTCCCGTCTTCTCTCCCTTCCTTCCTCATGGACCTCGATAATTTTCTCGACTCACCCACTTTTCTGTTGTCCATTCCCCTGGGAGAAGGTTATATATAGATCACTGTGATTGCTTTCCCTTTTCTCCCCTCACTTCCCCTTCCCCTCCTGGTATTGATACTCTCATTATTGGTCCTGTGGGGTTTATCTGTCCTGGAATCCCTGTGTTTCAAGCTCTCATCTGTACCAGTGTACATGCTCTACTTTAGCTGGATTTGTAAGGAAGAATTGGGGTCATGATAGTGGGGGCGGGGTAAGCATTAAAGAACTAGGGGAAAGTTGTGTGTTTCGTTCATGTTATACTGCACCCCAACTGATTTGTCTCTTTCTTGTGACCTTATTTGAGGGGCTGTCCATTTGTCTACAGATGGACTTTGGGTCTCCACTCTGCCCTCCCCCTCATTCACATTGATATGAATGTTTGTTCTGGGTCTTTCATACCAGGTACCTGATCCCATCAACACCTCATGATCACACAGGCTGGTGAGTTTCTTCCATGTGGGCTTTGTTGGTTCTCAGCTAGATGGCCAATTAAGCCTTTAAGACCCCAGATGCTTTATCTTTTGATAGCTGGGCACCATCAGCTTTCTTTTTGCTTTGCACCCAGTTTGTCTTCACTGGGAAGGTGAACATCACCATATG